>WMED01019332.1:0-12457 GCA_019650415.1 Pipa parva | reverse complement strand
GTATGGCTACTAATGTAAAGTACGGCAATTAATGTAAAGTATGGCTGTTAATGTAAAGTATCCTTTCCGTCGAAAAATCCAATTGATAAGTTTTTGTCGGTAAATACTGATCAAAAATATTGAGCAATATTATCTGATCGAACAGCCGAGATGTACTCGGGATAAACTCAAAAAGGTGGCATCAGCCTTTCTTGAGTTTATTACATTTTTCTCTTACTATTTATTAGCATTAGAAAGTGCCCAGAGACTGATTTGCGTCATTCTAAAATGTAGAGAGAGAGAGAAAGAGAGAGAAAAGGGGACAAGGAGGAAATCAGGATATATTTGTAAGCAAATATCAATTGCAAACAGGTTAATAACGTGACTTTTCCATAAGTTCCCCTTTACCTATCAAGTATACTTACATTTGGAGTTTAACTCTGCCATAATAGTTTTCATTCTCTCTATTTCACGCTCCTTCTCATTTAATTCTTTTGAGAGATGGTCATTCTAAAAGGAAAAAAAGATTTCTGGCTTTGTGGATTAGGACAAAGGCACAAGCAAATCAGATATTTGCAGTCAAGTGTGTGGATTTTGTAAGATTATGATGTTCAGGAGACAAACTGTTTTACTAAAGTTATGTTTAAAACAAACTGTGAATGATTTATTAAACTACTAGGTGCTTTTGTGCTACATTGCAAAATCCCTACTTAGTACTATGGGAGTTAGTCAAACTCTCACCTCTAAAGGGGTTATTCTCTAAGTCCGAATTGTTGTGTAAAGGTGTGAATTCGCCTACTAAAGACAGTTGCAATAGACTGTTACTGTTGCAGTCACATCTTTATAATGAGAATATTGTTGCAGTCGCGACTTTACTATGGAAATATTGTCGCAGCCGTAACTTTTAAAATTGTTGCTGTCGCAAATTGACAATGGGAGAATTGTCGCAGTCACGGATTTTCTATGGGAATCCGCTGTTTGAGAATTCGACAGTCGAATTCGGACTTTAGAGAATAACCCCCTAATTGAATTGGACACAAATCACATTAATTTGCCCACTGTGAAGCAGCCAATTGCACATCTTCACAATTTAGCTTATTCTCCCCATGATGAAGTGAATTGACTAATAGTAATTCCTGAGGGTAGTTTAGTGTACTGTTGCCAATTTGTCAAAAATAAGAATACTGAAGTAATGTCATTGTCACATGGTAGGAGACAATGCTACCATAACTATCTGTTTCTATATTAACCACTACATAGTGGCGATATGTATAAATGATCATAATAAAGAACAATGTCATCATTTTGTAGCAATTTGTCTGCCAGTATTGTCCCAGATGAATAGTAATATAAAATAAAACAATTGTCTTTATATACAAATCCTAGCTCATGCTGGCATTTGGATGCTACATTTTAAGGTCTTTTGAGTAAATTGTTATCAAAATAATGCAAGTACCACCCTGCTGACTTGTCATTTTGGCACATAATGAATACTCTGACAACAAATTCATGGTAAATGAGCACAAAGTAAGGCAAAATTACGCAGACAATTTTGTGAAAAACCTCTCAGAAAACAATATTTGCTGGATATGCAAAGTTATGTATATCTTGTATATATGGAAGAGTTTGGATTTGAGCAAAACTCCCATCACGTTAGCTGTATGTACATATTTATGTAATCTTTGCCACATTAATGGGGTATATTTACTAAACTGTAAGTAAAAAGTCAGATTGAAAAAAAAACAGATTTTGTCACTATGCCACTTTTATAGGAAATAAAATAAGAAAAAAATATTTCTGATGTTGGTAAATACCATTCGTTTGAAAAATGTGTAAAAAAATTAAAACGTGGCCGTAAAAAGACATCAGAAATCACAAAGTTCCTTTTTCTTATCATTATACATGGGGTCACCTTATGGACAACCTGTACCGTGAGTAATCCAGGTCTGAAACCTTAGAAAGAGGAGTACTGTGGTATCATATGATTCTTTATTTAAAACATTTTTGAAGTCTAAACCCTATGACAGGAAGGAAAAAATAATAATGGGTTTAAGTTGGGTTAGGGCCCTGTGGGGTAGTTAGAGTTACCATGTTAGAGCATGGTAGGGCTAGCCAGTCTCTTCCATACCCTGGGAATTTATCAATTTACCCAGAAATTCCTTATCTCTAGGTGAATAACCACAAGTTTCCATGTATGTCTTTCAAATACCACAAGAAGCCCTTTTTTTCTCCCTTTGTAGGTCCCTGTTTATACTTTCACACAGTCTTTCAGCAATTTTCTAAGATCATAGCTACCTTTTGGTCTGCTTGGTTTAGCCCTAGGAAACTGGAGGTTTTCTTCTTAGACTTTTGGTCTTCTGGAGAATTTAAACTCAAGTTGAAGTCATCTGCTGTTAGGCCTAAAATACAATCAAAGTGATATTAATTCATACTGAGGGGGTATTGCTTACTTTTTTCTACCAATTTGCTGATATCAGTGATTATATGTCTTCCATTCTAATTCGTTCATTGACCAAATTCTGTAGATGTATCTTCCTTTCTATCGGATATCAACTAATTCATTAAATATGTTGCCGTTGACAATATACACATTTGCCATTTTTATTGATTTACAATTCAGCAAAATAAAATGGTCTGGATCCTTAGCTAGACAGAAAGATAGATAGATAAATAGACAGGCAGATAGACAGACAGATAAATACAGATAAACAAATAGATAGATACTTGCCTAACGTAGCAGCTCGCTTTCCCGTCTCTTGAGCCAATTTGCGTATTTGCTTTTTAAGTTCAATACGCTCTTCCTCTAATCTTTCAATCTGTTAAAATAAGGGACTCATCAAATGCTTACATGTTTATTTTTGTCAATTTAAACTAGAGCTATAATACCTTTGTGCAAGATTCACACTTTATAAAGCCAAAGTCTACACTATTCGCAAATGATACAAGCAGAGGAAAACATAAGCAGCAATGCCGTGTCCATAAGGCCTTGGCACCTAGTTTATGTTAACGAGATATTATCAATTATTATCCTAAAACTTACAATGTGTAAATAAGCCTATTGCTTTTTTCCAATTCCTCTAACAGCTTTTTGTATGATTAAGATATGTGCATTTAGTAAAGCAGATGCTGGAAAGATACATCTCATGCAAGCATAAAAAGTGCTAATATCTTTCCAGAATTAATGTTTTCCATAGTTAATACACTTTTTAATTGTTTTAAGGAAAATAAAATTTTCCTATTAAAGTTCCTGCAAGTTTTCTTAGTTTTACAACACGTGTACTCATGACAGCAGTACATCAAGCAAAATGGTTAAGGTGTTTTGTACGGATTGTCTTTTAACTTCTACAAAGTTTAATCTTTACGGAAAGTTAAATACAGAACATTCTTAGGGGGTTATTCACTAAAGTCTGAATTGTTGTGTATGGGTGCAAATTCGCCAGATAAAGACAGTCGCAATAGGCTGCTACTGTCGCAGTCGCATCTTTATAATGAGAATATTGTCGCAGTCGCGACTTTATTATGGGAAAATTGTCACAATCTTAACTTTAAAAAATTGTTGCGACTTTACAATGGGGAAACTGTAGCGGATTTGCTATGGGAATCCGCTGTTTGCGAATTCGACTGTCGAATTCGCACCTTAGTGAATAACCCCCTATGGGCGAAATTTATTAAAGTTGGACATTACTGAGAGAAATCTTGTTTTATCCTTCCGAGATTTCATTCAAGATATCGACTTTTTCTATCTTGAGTTTTCGAATTTTTTTCCATGGAAAAGTAGCCATACTTTACATGAGTAACATGGCTACCTTTCAGTTGAAAATATTGAAACATTTGATCCCGAAATCTCGAAAGAAATCTCGCAACAGCAATCTCAGTAAAGTCGGAAACACCGAGAACGGTCTTTCTGACTTTAATAAATTTCGTAAGAATTAAATGACTTTTCTCGAATACTAGCTATTTTGGGACACACAAACAACCTTAAAGGCATTATTAACAGGGCTAAAAATTTTAGAACTGTAATTAGCTAAAAGATATCATGGATTGAGAAGCATTACATTTCCATGTTTTGTTTAACAAGTACAAACATGTTTAAAACCATTTTAATTACCTCCTTCAAAAGAATCTGATTTTCTGCTCGATACTGCTGCTGTCTTAGAGCTTTAATATTTTTAAATTCTGTTAAATCAAGTATAGTTTTTGGATCAAGACCTAAAAGAAACAATTATTAAAATTTGTAAATTTTAGCAGCATGAAGATTAACAATCTGTAAACTTTCTAAACAGCAAAGAAATTTCAAAAGAACAGTAACACCAATGATGAAAATGCCTCAAATGCATTTATAGCTGCTACATATTCAATTTGTGCTTTCAAAAGTTCTAAAATGGATCTATAAGGTATGATATTTAACTATTTAGCTAAAAATTAATTGGGCTTTCAGTCACATTTGTCAAATTTCCAGAAAATGAATTATCTAAAGCAAGGGTTCCCAACTGCCAGTCCCCAGGCCTAAGTGTACCTGGCCGCATGGTGGTAACGTGCACACAAGAAGCACTTTCCCGTCATGCATCTGGCAACATCTGTTGCCCCGCCTCCAACCCTCTGGGTCCATCAAACCTTTTCTGGGAGAGGAACTGGTCCCTGGTCCAGCAAAGGTTGGGGACCACTGATCTAAAGCACCATAGTAAACAATGGAAATGGGACCGATGTCTATTTAACAACATAGCCGCTATCAGTAAAGATACAAACAGAAAGAAATAAAATTCATACATTTTACTTTAAAGATAAAATTTTTCTATTTTTAAAAATCTATAATTGACTAACTGCCACGCTAATCCAAATGAAAATGTTTATTTTGTTTGGATTATTGGTCCTTTAATACTGTAGTAAAATAACGGCCTTGCTTTATTCTTATTCATTGCATACCCATTTTTGTGGTGCCCATCATCCTGCCGATACATAATGTGAAGTGGCAATGACATACTTTGGTTTGTTGATATCCTCCCCCTTGAAAACATTTCTCTGGATGCCCATGATTAATAGGAATAACTCCTGTGGATCTTTTTAACTTCTTTATGCTGTAATACGTCCTTTAGATATGATTTACATTCTTTTTTTTCTTGTGAAAAACACAGTGTAATTGCCTCGCTCACATAATAGAACACATTTTCAATGGACGATTCTGATGGAAACTAACACTAGCATACAGAGACCAAACAGTATCACGAATAGCAGCTATACTAGCCATAAAAAAATCAATATCTAGCAAAATGTTCAGGCTGACGGCAATTAACATTTAAGGAGAAAGGAATGGAAAAGTTTGCAAACTAACACTGGAGCAATCAATTTATGCAAAACAGGAAAAGATTTGTTAAATAGATCTATACAGCAATTCTTTATCCACCTAATTCCAAACACTGAGGGGGTTATTCTCTAAAGTCCGAATCGTTGTGTAATTGTATGAATTCATCAGCTAAAGCCAGTAACAATAGACTGCTGTCGCAGTCACATCTTCATAATGAAAATATTGTCACAGTTGTGACTTTAACTTTACTATGGAAATATTGTCACAGCTGCAACTTTAAAAATTGGTGCTGTCGTGACTTTACAATGGGAGAATTGTCGCAGTCGCGGATTTGCTACAGGGATCCGCTGTTTGAGAATTCGACAGTCAAATTCAAACTTTAGAGAATAAGCCCCTGTGAATTCGACAGTTGAATTCGGACTTTAGAGAATAACCCCCTAAATGAAAGACAGATATTAAGAATAATATGAAAAATCATTTTCTGCAAAAGAAATATATGGGTGTTATTTAATTGGAGCATCCTTGCTTTCTATATAAAGAAGTTCTTTAGTTATGTATAAAATGGTTGCATTTTTGGTTGAAGTGAAGTCTAACACAATCTGAATTTGAAAAGTAAAGTAAGATAAAGTAATTTCTGCTATTTTATCAGCATATATATATAAAAAAGCAGTATAATATGGTATACCTAAACGCTCTTTGAGTTCTTCATTTTCATCAAGAATATCGTTAACCTTAAGTTCAAGTTTGTTAATGTCCTTTACCAATGATTCGATTTCCCGGTCTCTGATTTTTATATGACTTTTCAACTCATTGATTTCAGCAACAGCTTCTTCTAGGCCGTATATCCCCTGCAAGTTAAACAGCTTCTTACATATATAGAAAATCAATGTGGTTGCGAAATCAATAGACAGACAAATATTGTACAAGGTCATGTGCAGATGAAAACTTTATTGTAGCTTATTAAAAGCTTTCCACATTTCAGTACACTGGATACAAGTCTTAAAACCATCTCCTTCACTATAAATATTAGGACTGAATGTGAATGCATTCTAGACATTCTGTATTTCATTCTCTATCATTGTCCATTACTGTAACTAGAATCCCTGCTAATAAAGATTGCATATGCAGCAGCAATGTATGTACAGTATATAGTCTATAGAATTACACTGAAGGCAGAACAGGGGCCACTCTGAATAGAAGCTATGGTGTATGGACAGGCTTTGGGAAAGCAGGCTGTACAGAGGTCATTGAGGCACTCCTGCTTTAACTTAGATGCTTTTTTAGTGCACCTGACAGTATATAAAGTTCTGCATATGATAAGCACTTGAAATTAATCCAAAAAAGATTTTTGTGCTCACTGACAAATCTCTCTCTTCGAATTTCTTGAGGGACACAGGACCAGGGGTGAAGTTCCCTCCCACTGGAGACAGGGCACTGGAAGAATGGAGCTCCTCCCCTATGGGCTTTACCCCTCCCCATAGATAAAGGAAGTCAGTATGATAACAAAGTCTTTAGAAAGGTCAAAATATGTAACCTTGGAAAATAAAAAAACTTACAAAACACTTTTGAAAAGAGGGTGTGTAACCTGTGTCCCCTAAGGGAACCGAAGATAAAAAGATTTATCAGTGAGTACAAAAATCTCCTTTTCTGTAAGGTCTCTTGGGGAACACAGGACCAGAGGATTTACCAAAGCAGTCCCACATCATTATAGGGAGGGGACATTACTGCCTCAGTCTGAAGCAATTACTCCTGAATAGGAGCCACCCCAACCTGAAGAATCTTCTGCCCAAAACTGTCTTGCTGAGATGCAAACAGGTCCATTCTGTAAAATTTGATAAAAGTGGAAGGTGATGTCCAAGTAGCACATTGCACAGCTGTTTCACGGATGCCTTATTATGCATTGTCCAGGAAGAACCAACAGCTCTGGTCAAATGAGCAATAATTCCTGAAGGGGGAACTATTCCATGGATACGATAGGTCCTGTGAATAACTTCTTTGATCCAGCATGCAATTAATGATGTAGGAGCATGAAGACCCACCTGTGTCCCTGCTGGATAAACAAACAGGGAATTTACACTACATCCTCTGGAGGTAAATCCATACAGCTCTCTCAGTGTCTAAAGCAGTGGTTCTCAAACCTGAGACCACGACACCCACAATGATGTCATCATGCCGAAGTTTGGGCACAACGTCACGTGATGATGTTCGGGCACAACTTCAGTATGAACGAACCCCTATATAAAGGGACCTGCAAAAAATACTGGACCAACTAGCGTGTCACGAGCAGCGCTTGTAGCTGATGCGCTGCTCGTGAACTGCCGGCTCTGATTGCTGGCTAGCGCTGGGAGATGAGCTTCTCCCTAGCACTTTCGGGTTGTTATCCAATCCGGAGACGCTGATGTCAGGCGTGACATCAGCGGCGCCATATTCAAAACGGCCTGAGCACTGCTTCTCAGTGCTCCAGTGTTTTTGTCAATTTTGTCACACCTTTTGTATTCCTGCTGTGTTGCTGCTGTTTTACTGTTCCTGTGCTGCTTGTACCTTGTCAGAGGTTTGGTTTCAGCTTCTCCTGGTTTCTGCTATGTGTCAGCTCTTCGGTCAAGTCACTGGTGTTTTCTCAAGTCGGCATTTTTTTTAAAATGCAAAATATCGTTTATTATTGTTATCCACAAAATTACAGATAATATCGAGATATCATTTTTCAGCAATATCGCCCACCCCTAGTCCCCTCTAATAACCGAGATATCCAGAGCTCACATGCTCTAGCAACCCAGGCTAAGGTGAATACTGGGCAGAGAACAAATCCAGTAACTGAAAATGTAGACCCCAGTAAGTCTTCCATTTTATTGTATCTTATATGCAACATCGTTGAATGATGCTGTATCTGAAACCAGTATTGTTGTAATGTATCTACAGCTGGAGGAACAGTCCAGAGGTCTAAAGATTCCTGCACGAATGGATAGAGGTTTGATTATCATTGTGAAGACTGAAACTTTATTTCTGGATTTCACCATTCTCCTGTCACTATTTTGTCCAAATGATCATACACTAGAAAAACACTGCTTGCTTGTGCTCCCTCTTAAAAATATTTTTGTGTGGATCTGTCACCTGAGGGGTGCTTGAAATGTCAAGCACCTCAAGGACCCTTTTAATTAGATCACTCAGCTCATTGAACAACTCGCAGAGCAACTGCACTTCTCTAGTTTGGGATTCTGAAACTTCCCCCTCAGATAGTTCTAAAGAGAAACTTTCTTCTTTTAACTTATTTGCAGACACAGATACACAGATTTAGAAGAACATTTGATACAGGCAAACATTTTTGCCAGTGTTCTGTGTTGTCATTGATGTTCTCTCCTAAACTGGAGTCTGCCATAAAAAGGAGGATTTCTCCTACAAAAAACATGTGTGTGTTAAGAAGGGTTAACATATCTCGATATGTACTACCTTAGGTAGTTATTATCCATAAGGGTTTGCTCTGTCTTATGCATAAAACAAGATCCATAAAAAAGATGTTTCCTACCAGTAAGGACATTAACCTGCCCAGAAGCTGTGCCAATAGAAGGAGAGCAGCATTCCTTCAGCTGGGAGGGAGAACAGTACCTCAGAGGAGACCTGAAGTCTCCTCTTGAAGCAACAAATGGCTGGACTGTTAGCTTTGCCCCGAGCGGGGGGGGTTGATTGCCTGTGTCTAGTCCAGGTGACATAGACGGGCACATGTCCTCAACTGGTGGGACTAGCCAGCTTGACTGTGGAGAAAAATGTCATCTGCAATAGCCAAATCCTTAATAAAATGACTATCATAAAAATCTCCCAGGAGACCCAGTACATAGAGAGAGGACCAAAGGGGGCTCAGAGAAATCTCTGACCCCTATCACTCCCTGGTTGTTGGGCATAAATAACCCAACTGAGGAAAAAAGGCTGGCCAGAGCCCAGCATCCCCGTCTCCTGGAGAAAGCACACTAGACAAACTGACTTCCTCTATCTGTAAGAACTGGTAAAGCACATAGGGGAGGAGCTTTCTTCTTCCAGTGGGAGGGAACTTTACCCCTGGTCCTGTGTCTCCCAAGTAACCTTAGCGAAAAGGATATTTTGTGTTACCAGTCATTAGACATATTAGAAATATAACAGTAATGTAAAGAAACTGCTGCTTTCACCACATTAACATAGTCTTCTTAATAATAATGCTTTTTGTTCTTGCTGCAAAACAAGCCTCTTACATTATTGTTATCATTAGCCCCTTTAAATCAGCAGTCCACGAAAAAAAAAATAGCAGCGGCAAATTAAATAATATTGGGAAAGAATAAAAAAATAGAAATTATTGTTGCATCAGCCGCAAGAACTGTAATACACAAGCAAAAAACGGCAATGATTAAATTGATGTTATTGTAGACTATTAATATGCCCTTATAAGTATACAGGTTGGTATATACATATATTTACCGCTTCATATTCCCGCATACGTCTAATGACGTCAATGAGATCTTTGTCTTTTTCTCGAGCATCCCCTTCTGCAAGTTCTGCAACTCGTTCTGATTCTTTCAGTCTCTGTTCAAGAAGCTTTATTTTTGCCTTAAGTTCTTCAGTTTGCCTGAGCTGTAGAGGGCCAGTGCCACCTAATATAGAAAGGAGACATCAGAAAAATGCAAGTCATCCTGCATAGCAAAGGATGGTAGAAAATAAAGCATGGATGGAAAAGAAGGGAATGCTCAATCCAGGTAAATATTCAAAAAGTAATAAAAAAAGAGTAGAAAAACTTACTCGGTGCCAGGGAAGAAGGGCCCAATGTAGCATCAGTGAAGAAAATGGTTCCCGGCACTCGCAAAGTAAAAGCAGTATTTTTATTTAAACATCATTAAAAAGCAAGATCCAAATGGAAAAATAAAAACAAAGATGTTACAATGGCGCCTACTTGTGACGCGTTTCGCGCCGAAGCGCTTAGTCATAGATAGGGCGCTTAACTAAACTCACATATTTATAGCAGTATAACTTACCAGAAGCCATTTGGATCTTGCTTTTTAATGATGTTTAAATAAAAATACTGCTTTTACTTTGCGAGTGCCAGAAAATAAAGCATGTCATTTAAAGTTTGACCTTTCACTCCATCAAAGCAATGCAGAAATATATATCTACATGCGTTATCACCCAAAAAAACTAAAATACTGCTCAGAGAGATGACTGACCAGAACATTTTAGTATAATCAAAATAATCATACAAAAATTAAAGAGGCAACAAATTAACCTCAAAAGTATTCAACTGAATGAAGCATATGGGCAGGCTACTTGCTTTAAAGGAGAACTAAAGTAAAAAACAAAAAAAGGACAGTTAAAATACTTACCTTATACAGAGCCAAATGATTACAGTCACTGCATGAGCTGTGCTGTAATTAGCCAGCTCCCAATGCTTCCCCCAATGCTTTTTCACAGCGCTGGCTGACTGGCAGCCAGTGTTGCAGCTCCTCCCACCCTGTTAAAACTCGGTTGTTTCAGGGCTTAATCATCATCATGTTCATTGTGGGGAACAATGAGAATGCTCCCCACAATAAGCGTGATGATGTAGAAGGCGGTGAATCATGAAGAAGGAGCTGCGTGCTGGCTTCGCAGTCAGCCAGCGTGCTGTGAAAGAGGCGTTGGGGGAAGCTTCAGCTGCTGGCTTATTACAGAACAGCTCATGCTGTGACTGTATTCAGTCGGGTTTGCATAAGGTAAGTATTTTAACTGTCCTTTTTTATTTTTTTTTACTTTAGAACTCCTTTAACTAATAAAAACCAGTGCAAAATATACTATATTTGTTTTTTTTGGTGGAAAAAAATATCTGCAGCACGTTCATTAAATCTAAATCATCGCAAATTATTACAAGAATATGTCTATCACTCTTTGGGGGTAATTCAGGAAAGATCGAAGTACCCTTGCGAAGCTTCTCATCACTTTGCCGAGTCGGGTATGTGCTCACTGGTCTCCTGCACTCGGAGATCAGCGAAAGCTTTAAAGGTATTTCGGCTCACCTCACAACGAATCGATGCGCCTCGCTGAGCCAAAGTACCTTTAAAGCGTTCACTGATCTCCGAGTGCAGGAGACCAGTGAGCGTGTACCCGACTTGGCGAAGTGATGAGAAGCTTCGCAAGGGTACTTTGATCTTTCCTAAATTACCCTTTGTCTTTGAAACTAAGGTTTGGTGGCTAAAAATGATCAAGTTAATCTTCATTAGATTCCTAATACCACATTGGAGCTATTAAAGATGGGATAAAAAATATACATCTATTTGATTTCCGTATGCCTGGATCAGTGGCAAGTGTCTTGTCAAAACAGATCAAAAGGTTCCAGCTGGGGGCTTATTTATTAAAGATCAATCGTTTAAAGGTCTGAGCTCTCATTAATGCACCACTTTCCCATATTTGGCTATTGAGCAAACTGTTATGTTGCGAATAGTGTGCGATTCATTTGGACACTTATGACAGTCATGGACATACTTTGCATGTGTGTGAACAGAAAGTTAGTAAATTTAGCAAGACATACTGTGTTGAAATTGCCTGTTTTAGTTCAGTTGCCAGATCAAAATGGTGAATTAGGGGGTTGATGGTAGGGCTCCCACTGTCCAACTGACTACGCCACCCTGAAAGAAACTGCGTCTGATGCCATTTGCTTCTTTGCTATAATTCTAATATATATATATATATATATATATATATATATATATATATATATAATTCTCACATTGTTGAATAAGCAATTTATGCTTGGCTGATAACAATTAAAGGGGTTATTTATTAAAGGATGAACAATTGTGTGAATCTGAATTCTCATTCTTTTGTAACTTTAACTCTGCTTATATACAAAACTCTGCAATGTGACGAATTCGCTACCAATTCAGACAATTTTGATAGTGGGGGACTTATAGAGCTCTTTGCATCACTTTGTGAGCACATGCACATGTAACTTGCCTATTCAGCAAGCGACAGAGTCTGTCAAATTTTAGAGCGAATTCAACAAGACGTACAGCTTCCAATTCACCTGTTTGACTTAGCCACATCAGAGTGGTGAATTGGGAGCAGATGGCAGGGCTCCAGTGTTGCATAAGGTGACTATTCCTTCAAAAGTGACAATAAACCCTGCGATCAAGTGGCAACATGAACTAGGGACAGGGAGACATAGAAAGGGATGTAATATTCACTTATATA
>WMED01019330.1:0-12457 GCA_019650415.1 Pipa parva | reverse complement strand
AAAGATTAAGGCACACATGATGGATAGAGCATATGAAAACGAGTTATTATGGTCACCTTGGACACAGTATTTAGAAAATTAAAATAACCAGAATAGCCATAATGTTAAAAAATAATTTTATTTGTCATTGATAAAAGGGCAAATTGTTATAAAACTGAAATTATAGAAAATTGTGCATAAGGATTTAATAACTGCCAAAACAGTGGAGAATTGTACTTTCAATACAAAATAATTGTAAATACAAGTTATTATATGTAATATTGTATAAGAAATGAAAACCTTTATACAGTAAAGCAAATTGTTGATTATTAAAGTTCTGTAAGATTGAAAACTAAATAAACTCAAAAAAAATCTCTCTTTGTGTTACTGCCAGTTGCCACCAGTGTGGGGGTTTACCCAAGAGCCACAATCTGGGAGTCTCCTGTGGCAAAGGCCAAACACCTTAGTGGGGGCTAAGGGTGAAGACCAGGGGTTCTTTGGACTCAGTGCCTTAGTGTTAACCAGTGTTGACACCTCTGTGGTGAAAGAATCCACATTCCCATTTTCCATCTCAAGGCGGTATCATATCTCAGTCTCCGTGCCAAAAAGGTGACATCACTACCAGCGCCACCCCCTGAAGCGCTGGCGCTGGTGAGTGACATCATCATGTCTGCACCAGGGGAGGAGAGCGCACGCGTCAGGGGAGAAAAAATCGCCTATGCGTGAGCCTTCAGTGCAGGCCATGGATCTGGCCTAAAAATTGTCGGATCAGGTCCGCGGCCTTTACTGAAGGCAGATTAGACGACGGCTTGTGTGCCAGCAGAGAGGTCTCTGCGTGCCCTCTTTAGCATGCGTGCCATAGGTTTGCCATCCCTGCCTTAATCCCTTGAGAGGCATATAAGGTTCAGGTGTAGTATAGCACCTCTAGTGGTGTACCAGCCATGTGGTTTCCCCATGGCACATTTTTATTTTCCAGTATTTTTCCTCCACCTGCCTAAATTATTACACAGTACTGTATATCTCCTTAGTGGAGGGATTTTAGCTTCTTTTAGATAACCTCGCCATAAGCTTCTTGCTTTGAAGAGACCAGTAAAAACACAAAAGTTTCACCATGCAACATTCAGATGTTCATGTTGCATTGAGTTACAGAAAACAATGTATTGTGCTTGCATAAAAGAAGTAAACCTATTGAGCCAGGCAGAAGATTGACTATTTTAAGGAAAGTAATGTTGTTATTAGCTTGTTGTTAAATACAACAGTGCCATAACAAAGGGACTATTATAGATTAGTGTTATAGAGGTGCTGTGCTCTGTCCTGCCTTGGTCTTGTACAATTGAGTTATGATGTTTGATTTTTTACTGTTTGCCCCAGTAGTTCTTGTGAAGCAGAGTTGAGTAACTCTTGTATAGATTACCTTACCTTGTCAAACATGTTTACATTGATGAAGGGTTTTCCCCAAAACATGTTGTGTGCATAATAAAGAGGCAGTTATTACCACCATTTTTGCAATTTCCAGCGAATCATTTTTTTTTTTTTGCACTACATTTAGTCTGATAATATGGGATAACAAAGCATAGTTTGTGGTTATTCAAATTTATTTATGGTTTATGATGATAAGTACAGATAAAATATCAATGTGTACAGACCACATAGAACATGGGAGATTTTTACACTAACGCCATCCCACACGACTCGTAGATGTAGATTCATGAAAAGTGTGAGGGAAAACATTCCTCTCTGTAAAGTAAATATTTACCTCCTAGTAATACCTTTCAGCACAAAGTTGTATTCTGGAGCTCATTGTAAAAATAAAATGGCCGTAATACACACTTAAATAGTGAGCCACACAAAGCAGATAGATTGAAGAGGCTTCCAAGCAGGTGTTGCTTCTGAATGAATTAGGTATTCATCTTCCCACAATGCTTAGGATCATTGATAGAAATGCAGACTTGTTTGATTCAGTATGTTTGGCTACTTTGTTAAAGAACTAGATTTCAGTGAGGGGTTGATTGTTAGGCTAGATTTCAAAGATCTCATCAAGAATCATAAATTAGAGATATCTATGCATTACATTTGTTAGAAGATAGCAGATAACAGGCTTATGGTATCCCCTTGCTATGTTGGTGTTGCATGCTCCTGTTGCTTCATGAGATGAGGCAACAGGAGATTCATTGGACTGAGCTTTAGTATGGCTGTTTTTTCACACTGTTCCTTGTGCTCAGCTTCCCCAGTGCTCCTGTACATTACAGTTCTGCTGTTGTTACTCTCCAGGGTTCCTTGGAATTGCTGTTCTAATTGCACTTGCCCACTTCTTGAATATTGTCCTGCTTGCCACCAGGGCAAGGTTAACCTGAGGATGCAACCTGGATGTTCAATGACAGCAAAATCCAGTAGACTCCTTGTCCTATGATTGATTCATGCTAACCCCACAGTGATAAGAGGATCCACATTAAGGTATCCCTTGTGAACACTTGGGGGTGTGTAAAGTGTCCTTTCATTCCCCACAAGTTTGTAAGAGTAAGCTCAGGCTATGGATGCCACTGGGAAATCATATTTTGCGAATATGCAAGCCTTAGTAGACCAGGTGGTCTAGATATTACAGATTTATCCAGATTAGTGTAGAAAAGGATTGTTATGGCAGAGATATCTTCTTTTAACAGATCCATGTGAAAATAACATGATTTTATTAAAATATGCATATTTATGGTGAAATAACCACAATTCAACACTGCCACAAGAAGTTGTCATGGTTAATTCCATTAAAGATGCTTTCCATTCAGATGCTTTACTTCTGTGTAAGAAAATTACAAGTTATGGGACTAGACTAGAGGGATCCTGATCCAGGGAATTATTCTGGATCATTATTCTGTCATACTTGGAGTCAGGAAGGAATATTTTCCCTAATAAGAGGATAATTATCTCTTGTCTCATGGGTTTTTTCCTTCCTCTGGATCAACATTGCAAGTAAATAGAATCAACATTGCAAGAAAATAGGCTGAACTGGATAGACTTGTGTCTTTTTTCAGCCTTATAAACTATGTCACTATGTTACTATTTGCTTGGAAATAATTATACAACAAGTAAGGATGTGTAATGATATAACATGAACAGGTAATTAAACAATTGTAGTGAACTAATTGACAGATCACTACTTTTTGTTTGGTCCCATAGCAACAGCTGTGTTAATTAAAATAAGGATTGAAATTAAGAGGACAGTTTGGTTAATCTGTTTGGCCATGATCTCCTCAGCAAATTGATGTATTCATTGGTATACCAGAAACACTGTTTATCCCATATCTTTATTGGACTCCATCAAATTAAACAGCTTAATTAACCTAATATTAGTGATTTAGTCCAAACAGAAGTATCAGGTGAATTCTGAACCCTCTTCAAATCTAAGTCTCTGGACTGAACAAAACTACTGAATTCAATTATTGTTTGTGTGGGAAACCCAGACCCAAGCTATTCATTGTAATATAATTTTGGCATACAATGCACTCTATAGCTTCTCACATCCTCTAAGTACTTCCTTGAATTCCCCACTGGAATTTGTAATCCTGCTGTTGCTCTTTATTCATTCTGTTTTTAAGTTCTAATGGTTAATAAGGAAAAATTAAAACCATATTTCTATCTTCGTTTTGTTGTTCCGTGTCTATGTTTGACATATTTGCATATGCAGAAATAGAAATGGTTGAGATATTTGCTAATGCCACTTCCCATTATTGATAGTGTTAAATGCCTTTCAAGTCTTGTGTTCTTATTTTGGCCACCAGTAGTCAATCTTACCTTTAGATCACTTTTTTTTTACTTTTAGATATGTAGTAGGCTCTATTGTAGACTTCTATTCAATATACGCATGGCTCTAGGCTTGCAGAGATCAGTAAAAGATAAACAGCAAATCCTTTTAGAATGTAAAAAAGGGACAACTTATTTATTCCTTAAGTACACATTTTAAAGTAGTAGCAAATGTTTCGAGAAAACAACTTCCTTCTTCAAGTGCACTTTAGTGTATATTAGTACTTCTACCGCTACAGCAGGAGCATGGTGCCTCAGACATCTGAATCCATCATATACAGACGCCATGTTTCTGCTGAAGCCACAATCTGACCGCAGTGTTAAATAAGCCTCTGCATTTGTGTTTACTATCCATGTGTACCACAAGGGGCGCCAAACAACTTCTAGCGTTTCTCAACTTCTAGCCAATTTATCAATCTTCCAAACATGTAGAGTTCCAAATATTCAGTCTGTTTTCCATGAAGCTAACAACTAAATGGTTCAAAGTGATGCTGACACCTCTGGGGTCTTTTACAATTCTGATAACTCTCTGAAAGTTAACCCGTAAGTCAATGTTTTTGCATTTTTGCCAGTAGCTTCTGTTAACTTAAAAATCGTACCTGATTTATGTCCTGTAGGGTCAGATCTGCATCTGTCCCTGTCATGATGATGGAAATTCCACCCTTTGAATTCTGGGAAATATTGAGAATCTGAGAGGTAGGCTGCACTATTCTTCTGACTGAGGTATAATTATGCTAGGGTATAGTAAAATAAATACTATCCTGCTATACTAAGTATTTCATTACTGCCTGAAGTTAAGAGAGTGCAATAAACTGCCACAGAAATTCTATGTACTCAGTAGTTTAGACTATTTAGTAACTGTATATATCTTAGGGGGTCACCCCCATTTTTATTGTAGAATGGCAAAAATCACAATGTTTTCGGATGGCCTAAGCCTCCCTTCATCAGGTGACAAGATTTTATATTAATATATATTATTTTATATTGAACACAGCAATTTGGGAAAAAAACAACAACTTTTTTTCTTATTTATTTACATATTTCACATGAAATAATTAGCAGGCAGCGGGAAAAAAATGATTTAAAAAGGCATTTTAAAGCTCTGCATTTATATTATAACTAGATATCACAAGGCTTTCCCTGCAAAGTTTATAGTTAAACAACAAAGTAGCTTATTCATCTATACAAAGACAGACGTGCTCTGAGGAGCTCTTGTAAGTGTTCCGGATGAGCATTTTTCTAATATACTTATACTGGCCCCAGATCACCCTTAATAAATCGTGCTTTAATCATTGATTGCAATTTATCTTCAAAGCACAGAGGGCCACTGGAAACTGACAGGGTTTGATTAAAGGAATACTATAGTTTAATAATAATAATAAAGTTTCATAATATCTGTATATGAATTATGAACACAGATGTTTACTGTAACAATTGTAAGCTTTCTGTTACAAAGTACAATGGAACATAATTTGTATTGGTAATATAGAGGGTAATGTACCTATTTCTGTAATTTATAAGGATATTATTAGGCTCTGAAGAGTTCTATGTCCTTATAAAAGCACAATGGCGTTGGGTGACTGCAAGGGTCGGGCCTAGGGGTAGGAAGCATAGGCAGTCGCCTGGGGCACTGCCTATGCTGCTGCGAGGGAAGGCGTTTTCCTGATGGCTTCCCCCCTCCCTTCCCCTGTCCTGGCTCACCTCAGTTCTGCAGTAGTGCAGCACTCTCTCTCTTGCGCTCCCCAAGATGTCAGCCATTGCTGAATTGAGGTGAGGTGGGGCTGGGGAGTTGGGGGCAGGTTTCATGGGCTTAGGTCTTGGCTAGGCTCCCAGTTGAGTTTTGTTAATTAGGCTCATTATTGTCTCTGGTGCAAAATCAGCTAATCTGAACTCAGCCTTAGGGTTCTTTTTCAATCTGTTATTATAACCTCTTACAACCTCCTGTTTCCATTGGCCAAACACAAATGACATCACAGTTGTTTATTGCTCCTGATATTTGATGCAAGACTGATACAAAAAAGACACAAGTGTTTAATAGCAATACAGGTGTACTGCTTTGAAGCCATAGCTTGGTTTCCTTCCTAAGCACTCGCTATAAAAAAATATATCAGCAACTTGTAAAATTGAAACTCTTAAAAAAAAAAAAAAACTTTTTGATCATATAAACTGATAGGCTTTCTGAACCATATAAGTATTTTAAAATTGATATCCTTAATTTGTTAAATGGTGAACGTTCCATTTTAGCAGCAGCTGTGTGTATGTTTTAACTGATAAACATCATCTCTACTTATGCTTTAATACCAAATAGGCTGTTATTTATACCTCTGACCAATAAGAGTCTCAAGTGCTTTACTATAGCTCCCTGCATCTTTTCTACAGGAATTGCACACAATTCTTTTTATTAGCCTATTTTAGTCAGCTGTAGCCACCCGTAGGAGTATTCTGCCACAAGTTTAAAGATGACACCATATTTAGTATGTTACAATGTGGCTGGCCTCTATATTTCATATCCGGTATGCTGATGGGATTCCTGGAGAATCCTTACTTCCTTTTTGGGATGTCTCAGAATCCTGTTGGATCAGGAGCTTGTCAGAGGTTGTTTTACACAGAAGGCTTGGAGGAGCTGTGAGATGAAGTCCCTCTCTAAATGAATTTGGCATTGACAAGGACCAGAGTTCTACTGTACTCTCAAAAATATCTTCCTCTCTCTCTCTCACTCTATGTATACCCGTCCGTATATATTCATTACATATCCAGTAGTTATATGCCACAAACATGATCTAAATGCGGTGCAATTTCCTTCTTGTTGTTTTAATTATTCTCATTTTGTTTAGACTGAAATAAGTAAATATTTGATTCTTGTCAATGACCAAATAAGTTACAAAGATAATTTGGCTTTCAACCCCAGAGTAAACACATCAGAGGTCTTCCAGAAGAGTAATTACCAAATGGTTACATTTCATACTTTCTTTGCCATTTAACTATTTGACTACAGCTCTGCTCTTTAATTAATTTGCAGGCAGTTATTTCTGCACATAATAGGGATAGAGACTGTACATATGTATTTTCAGGAATGCTCAAACGTTGCTAGAAAGCTCTGCCTCCACAATTCACTTTCTGGAATTTACTGCAACTTTATTGTATAATTTACTGGCAGTCTCCAGCTGCAAATGATTTTTACTATTGGTCAGTGCAGCAGAGCGCATTAATCTGTATATGTTAACTGGGTTTGGTGAGTATCTGCACATGCTTACTGAATTAATCAATATGCATTAAATACATGTTTATGCCAAGTTATTCATGTTTGTAAATAAAATAGTTTATACATATGTTCAATAAGGCATTATTCTAACATTTCCGGTGCATAGTTAATCACCAATTGCACCGATTAATATGTTTAGCGCACCTGCAGATGTCTGGACAGACAAGGTGCAAAATCCAGCTGCAAATGTGTCATGTAGAGTGAAAGGGGCTGGATTATCTGGTGTAAAATTGAATTTTTGTAAGTGAGATTATAATAGGAATGTCTAACTATATTAATGACATAGATATTGATGTATTTTAAAATAATGGCTAGCAATTATCAATGTTCATCCCAGTGTTAATACATTATAAACTCTGATTATAATGCAGTATATACACACCGTGTGTCCTGGAAAAAAGAGCTCAATACTTACAGGCATATTTTCAAAGGGGAACTTGTCCTATAGAAGTGTGATTTCATGACAATTAGACACTTTGCCAACTGCAAATATTCAACTTAGCTCTGTATTTTTCTGTAATGTGGCACATTGTCTCACAGTTCAAAACATTACAACGAATTTACACAGCACTGCAATTATTTGTGTGTCCAAGTGACAGCTCTCCAAGGCAAACAGTTTGGCAACAGACAAACAACTGCAAGGGAAGGTACAAGGTGTGCCAGCTAGTGAGGGAGCTTATAAATGATAAAAGATTCCTAGTTAAAGGAAATACTGAACTCCTCTAGACACTGGCCTCACAGAGAACCAACAGCTATACAAAAGCTGAATAGTAAGCAAGTCAGAGCTCCAAACATACAAGCTGAAAGCCAAGGAAACAAATTATTTTGGCAAGGGGGAAGGGTAAGAATTTCCCTTAAAACACCTATCCCTCACACTGATTGGTTGATAGGTAGTTAACCCCTGTAGTACACACAGTATTCATGCTGATTCTGTCACTAGACTTTAACACACTTAAGAATAAACTAATAACATTAAATTTCCTTTACTAGTTATGATCAAATACTTACTGTATGCACATAATCCTGGTTGGATGATACCAGATAACATTATTTAAAATTAACGAAGGGTTGCACAATTGATTGACAGGACCTGCAGAAATACTATGTGTATTTAGCAAGTATAAGATAAGAGTGCTTGGTGCCCTTCTATTTTAGATATGACTGAGTAAAAGTTAGGGCTGATTATGTATCTTTTTTCCATCCCCATTCTCCTGTTTAAATGAAATTGAACTGACAAAAATGTTTCCTTTAGAGAAGAAAACAAGATGATCTCAAGTTTCTCAAGATATTCTAATCTGCTACATTTTGTAGTACTGGGGATACTAAAACACACCACTCTAAACCATCTTTTGGGAATTAAAGAGATCTTAATAAACAGGATCCCAACAGATTTATGTATAATTTGAAACCAAAACTTTTGTGGATGATCATCTGAAGAGTAAAGGGAGAGATTCATCAAAGTGTGAATTGTCCTGTAGATGTGGGAATTTATCACAGTCAGGCACTTCAACAAGAACACCTGTACACCACCTTGGCTTCATCTGCCACAGATTTGCGGTTAATTAGTTCACCAAGGCCTACCAACTGGAATAAGCTCATTTGATTTTGACAACTGTAAGGTGGACAAGGAAGGGGTATCAGATGTGCATTTTATTCAAAATGTTTAAAAAATGGATTGAACAAATGCAAGTATGATCTAGGAATTTTCTGCTGTTGAAATGAATGTAAAAACAATTTATGCTACTATTCATGTATTCGTGCATATTGTCAGTATTTAGTCTTTCATATAGAAAGAGATTATGGTGAAATTGTCTCCATTTAGCAGATCCAGAAATGACTATTTATGATGAATATGTTACAATTCTGAGCTGCTACTGTTCGCCTGACTATTCCATTAATTCTGAAATCTATACCACTTGTAGCACTAATTCATCTGGGATGAAACAGTCCTGACACTGACCAGTGTCCTTTACCTCTGATAGCTCCAACACTACATCCCCTACATTGGAACCAGAAAGATTTTAGGTCTGAAGACCATCGCTCAGTATCACTTTCAACCAATTGGTTTGATATACATTAAAGGACTCTGATACAGGTTAATTGTGTATATACTGTACTTCACATGCACAATCTACAAACAGCAGGCTACAACTCAGATGTTGCAGAAGATTTATAAACAGATTTATGTAGTTTGGATGATGCTAAAACCAAGTTAATATTGTAAGAGATCTTGGCATAGAAGTGATGTGTGGCAAAATCAAGGAAAACCCAGTAACTTGGATATAAATGGTTGTATTATGCCAATGTGTAAATAAACAACAGCAATAAAAAAGTTGGTTGTCAAAAAAAAAAACCAAATGACTGTCATGGCCTTTTAGTCAATGGTGAGTAAGATGCTAATTTGAAAATGTTAAAAAAAAAGTGGGAAAATGGCTTCTATGTCGTCTTCCTGCCTCAGTGCAATAGAGAGGAAGTAGGAAGAGGAAGTGTATGTAAGGGGAATGTGTGGGTTTTTTCCAGAAAACTATCTTTTGTCTCTTTGCTCTTCACCTTCCAAAACAGCAGCTGCATCAGCAGGAAAGTAATGCACTGGCGCTTGGACTCATCACTGGTTTTATTTATGGAGCCAGGATAGAATTTTTCCTCAGAAAAAACAGATTGGCTGAGCTTCTTCAAGGTTTTCACCTTAATCAGGGCCATGAGAATAGATTTAGAAGTGGTGCTCTTCATCCCAAGGTGTGGGCAGTACTATTGTTTTCATAACATGCTGGCCATTTTTGTTTATCACTGTTACTCCAAAATGTTGCTTGGGGTGCAGTTATTGCTTTAGAAAGGTGAGGCTTGTTAGGTTCTTAGTGGGGTTTTTTTTTGTAGATTGGGATTTGGGACACATTTTTATTTCTCTGGTGTATTTTGGCCCTTGAACACTTGGTTCATGTCATTTGTGATGTGAAAGATTTAAATAAAGTGATATAATTGTAAATACTGTATTTGAGCTGATTAAAGTTTCTGGCTTTGAAAAGAGAACCAGTTTGTAGAGCCAAACCAATTCTTCATTCACTTAAAATTCAATAGAAATCTAAAATACCAAAATTTAACAATTTCAATTAATAGATTATTCTGAAAAATACAAAAAAACAGAAAAGATTAATAGAGAAAACCAGGCTTCAATCTTGCAGTGCTTCACTGATTTATACACATGTAGACATGGATGCCTCTAGAAACAATATTACATTTAAAGCAAAGGGTTGGGTAGAAACCAAAAAATAGAGGCATTATATATATAAAAAACTGTAACTGACATCAATTAAAAAAAGATACAGTACCTTTTGTGAAGGAGCTAGTTGTTGCACTCCCCCTCAGCCACTGCTCCAGTCACCATGCAGCATTGCAGGAACCAATGGGCCAGTGACTACAGAGAGAAGACAGAAGGGACCAGGGAAGGAGCTGATGGGCAGCACATTAGCACATAATCACCTAGTTCCTTCACAAAAGGTAAGTTTCTTTTTGCTGATGCCAAGTACATTTTTTGATATTTAATGACTTTTTTCCTGCAAAAATTTACAAAAAACCACACCTGTGTGTGAAATCAACACAAACCTGCCCTACCTATAAAAAAAACTTTGAAAGGACAGGTGCAAATTCATGTCCACCCGACATTTCCCTGTGTATTCATCAAACACTATTATTTTCTGCAAAGTGGTGAATTTGCAACCAATTCCACATCTTGTGATGATCGAACCATAGTAAGAAGAGGTAATCCTGAGGTGAGTACTGCTTAATGTGGGTTTATACACGGCTAATTCCTGTACTTCCATCCCAGTACAATAGATAAACAAAATGTAGTAGATAAGGACAGACATGCCACTGTCACTGTTTCTGTATCACAGTAGATATTAACGGTTTAATCCACCATTTTTTTTGTGCTGCTTCTTCCCTATCTACTACATTTTACCTTATGATGGTCACAAGGAAATCAAAAGTGCATTTAACTTTTATTGTACCCTACATTCTTTGAGCACAAGGGCTCTTTCTCAAGTGTTACATACACAAAAGACAGCACAGTTTTCTACAGAAACCCAAGACCCTCCTTATATTTACACCATTCCTGTTACAGTTCGTAGGCGGGGACTGCTACTGTGGCCTCGGGAATAAAGAATTAACTAGAACGTATGCTGTATATAATGTGCCTACACATTACCCAGAAGTTGGGAAAGACCCCTTGTGCTCAAAACATGGACAATATAAAGTTCATGCACTTTTGCTCGTTTCCTTATCTTAGTGATATTTGTCACACCAGACAGCGGTGGATGGAATAGGGGCAAACACAAATGCTTTACAGCACGTTATATGCACGCAATTACGCATTCTATCTTATGATGGTCAGGGACTTACACATCTCCTCACATGTGCTTGAGTGCCTAATTCAGCTATTAACCAAACGTATTGTGTTGAAGTGGCGAATTGCCAAGGCGTGCTCCTCCAAATTGCTGGTTTTACTTCACTAGATGAAAGTGCAGAAGTAGGGAGTCGATGGTAGGGTTTTAGTTTGGCAACTGTACACTCAAATGACAAAGAAACTACACCAATCAAGTGACAGCATGACGTAGGAGTACTGTTGCATAGAGATGGCTGTAAATAACACTTGTTGTAATGGAAGCAACTTTAATAGTAATGATTAAAATGTGGCAAAGTGGTCACAATGTCCTTCCTTATACTGAATCCCGCCTACTCATAGTATTTTGTCATTAATATAAGAGAAATATAGTTCTCACTGCTCAACTGATTATGTCTGACTATGCCTGAAATAACTTTTGCCACTCTTCCAAATTTGCAAATATACCTTTCTAAGGAGAGGGGAAAGTTAGTTGTGTTTAAAGAGAAAAGCATGATGTGTGAGGTGATAAGCATGCTCTGTATGATGGAAAATGCTGTTTCTGTGCGAGGGGAAAAGCAGGCTGTGCATGAGGGAAAATGCAGGGGTCTGTGTGAGGGGAAAAGTTGGCTTTGTATAAGGAGGAAAAGCAAACTGTGCAAAGGGAAATCAGTCTGTGTATAGGGAAAAGCAGAGTTTGTGTGTGGGGTAAAGTTGCATCTGTATGACGGAAAATGCTGGTTCTGTGTGAAGGGAAAATGCAGGGTCTCTGTGAAGGGAAAATGCAGGGTCTGTGTGAGGGGGAAAAGTAGACTATGAAAAGGCAAATCAGTATGTGTGAAAGGGGAAATACAGGCTCTGTGTAAGGGGGAAAAGCAAACTGTGCAAAGGGAAATCAGTCTGTACATAGGGAAAAGCAGGCTCTGTGTGAGGGGTAAAGCAGCCTCTGTGTGAGGGGTAAAGCAGCATCTGTGTGAGGGGTAAATCAGGGTCTGTGTGAGGGGTAAAGCAGGGTCTGTGTGAGGGGTAAATCAGGGTCTGTATGA
>WMED01019329.1:0-12458 GCA_019650415.1 Pipa parva | reverse complement strand
CAAACAACCAGTTTATCAGTGTTAAGGTTAAATTGTTTGCTAGCAAAACTTGTTTAAAAACTTCATTTTATTAAATTCATTAACAAATGACAGATTGCAGTAGGTAGCTGCGAGATCACAGTATTATTCAATATCTTCTCCAACGTGCGTTTTGGGGCCTTTTTAAGGGGGATTTATGAAAGTGAGTGATTCTTTTCTGCTTCAAATTGTTACATTTATAAATCAAAAATCAACAAGTCTTATTACTTTTTAACTTTTACCATTGTGTCCACTTCGCTATGATGAACCTACACTGATAAAGTATACGGGACTATTTCATATATCTGTCCAAATATCAGGACAAGCCAATCCAAACTGCAATCCAGTATTTGAATTAGGATTTGCTGATGGTAGCGTCCACTGCTGTTCTAGCCATAGAGACGAAGGACGATGATCTGGTCAGGTGGGGTCTAGGTATCTCATTTATTAATTCTGTACAAGTGTGTAAAACAAGGGAAGCTAGTTGCCTATTGCTGCTACTCTTTCTGAACAATCTCAGAATTGCTTAACATATGATTTAGTCATGTAACAGCTTCATAAGGTACCCAGATCCAGGTGTCTCTTGCAAATGCTCGCTTGTATGTTTGCAAAGCCTTTTGTCTTATAGTTTGCAATTCACCTGTCAGGGAATGTTGTTAGCTAGTTCAACAGCAGCTGTAGGGATGTGGGCTGCATACATCTACACTAATTACATACTACACAAAGCACAGGGTGAATAGGTAGGGCTGTCTGTCTTGCCATTATAAATTGACATTGCAAAGCGCATTTGCTGATTTGAAAAAATGCACTTTTGTGTCATTCTTTAGTTGTCAAGCTAGACAGCAAACCATTGCTTTTGTAAGTTTTGTTTAGCATCTTTTTGCTGCACCAGTTTGATTAGGAATATATTTCTTTTTTTTTTCCTACAAATGTGCCAAAGGAATCAAAAAGAAACCAGCAAAACAAAATTTGACTAATATATCAGCATGGTATAAATTTTACACATGCCTGTTAACCCATAGAAACGAATCAGGTGTTGCTTTCATGGATATCTCTGCTAGACCAGTACGTTAACTGTTGATTGGTTGTTGTAGGTTATTAAACCTCGGCATTCTTTGTCGCTGTTGATCCATTACGAGGAGATATGTCTTTTCAGTTTCACTACTAGTGTTTGTAATTTTAGTGAAATTTAATTGTACAGAACTGAAGTCAAACCCATATAGAAGTATACCTGATTACCGGTGTTATTAGTTTTATATCACATGGGCACACACTAATTATTAACACAAAAAAATCTTAATTTGCATGTTAAAGGGGCACTATAGTACTGATATAACCGCACACATACATATAAAACTCCTTTATACTAAACCAATAGCTGACACAAATAGTTGAAACAAAATTTAGGGAAGAAATAATATGTGTTGTTTTGTTTCCCTTAATTAGTTTTCCTGAGAGCTGACATTTTCCTCTCTCCGCTCCCCTCCTCTTTCTGTTCTGCAAGTCAAACAACAGGAGAAGAAAAAGCTGCCTGACTGCTATTGGTTAAGCTATTGGCTGACCTTTTGGCTGCATAAATTAAGTTGGAATTCAGGAGATTACAGAAGGAAAGCTGACTTGTGCACATGTGCTAAGTAGTAAGTAGGGTAAAAAAGTCTGGGAGAGGGTTCCTTTTCATGGAAAACTGGCCAGTACAATCACACACACACTTCCTGGTGCGGGAGTTTATCAGTGCTGCCTACTCAATCATTCTGCATCACATGAAACAACTACTGGGGAGAAACTCTTCTCACTAAGGTATACTACTGCATATGTAAGGATGTAATTTGACTATAGTTCCCCTTTAAAATATAATTGCATTAGTACAGCAAAAGTCACATGAAAATAAGGTTCAGCTGCGGTTCAGAAAAATTGGAATCCTGCAGAAAATCTTTGGGATTCAGCCAAAACCCAAAACTGAATACTGAATTTAACTCCTCATTAGTCCGATCGCTACATATAATTCTGAAAACCTTGCATGTGCATTTTTAAATGTGTATTATGAAAAAAGAATTGATCATTTGATAAAAGCAATGCTATAGAATTGCACGTGTGTTTACCATAAATTCAAGGGGTTTCAAGCATGAGACCTCCTCAAACCTTTTGATGACAAGAACCTGGATAGAACTGTCAGAGTCTTGTCATCCTATTGCACAATGGGATCTCTTTGTTCCAAAACCTGTTATTATTTTCTTTTCTTTTTTTTTTTTACTATAGTTGTTTGGTACTGACAAACCTTGTTTATCTTGACAAAAAGAAAAAAAAAAACAGGGAGCAAGTGTAAGACATGCTTGAGTGTTTATACTGTATAATGAAGTGCATGAAGTATTTTGATCAGTCATGATACCTGCTTAACACTGGAGAGTTTTGGAATTCGCTATGAGGGACAATTCAAAGGAAAATGTCACAGGGGGGTTGGGAACAGAGGCTTGGAATACAAGTGGGTGCTTAGTAGTAGAGGTAGCAGCAGGTGGGCAGTTTTCCCCCCATATTGGTGGTACTGGCATAGCCAACTGATTCACAGTTCCTAGAAATGGAGCTAAGTATATATTGTTTTCCTCTTCAAAAGAAAAAAAGTCATGGCATATCTTATAAAGGGCTCTTTTTTCTTCTTCTCTTTTTGGATTATTTCCCAAGAAAAAAAAATGACGTTTTTTCTACTTGTTTCTGAAGCAATTACATTGGGATTTGCTGTTTCCATCTCAGAATTCTTCCAGCATAAATGATGGTGTAGGCCAGGTCAGGTGTAGCCTTAGCCTGTGGGTACATGGGCAGGGGCATGTATCTGTTGCGCAGTAAATAGAAGTAAACACATATAGACACGGATACAATGTAATTGTATGGTGCTGTGCGCACATGTATTTTTTTCTATACATTTTTTCAGTTGAACACAATGGGGCTTATTCATTAAAGCGAGAAATTGACTGCCGAAGTGAATTCTCCTCAGTGTTGGTTGCTGTGCTTCGCTTCTCTACTCCTTATTCAGTAAACTGGGTATTCCCATAGCGTTAGTAGCCATCTCTTGTGTAGCGTGGTGTAGTCAGTTAGACAGTAGCAGTCCTGGCATCAGCCCTCTAATTCACCACTTCAATCTGGCAAAGTAAAAGTGGCGAATGTGACACAATGCACCTTGTCATATTTGCTACTGTGTCAGAGGTTTGCCCTCTCTTTATGCCATGAACAACATATAGCTCTTTTTATGGAGTCGTTTAATGGCTTCTCTCTCTATGGTAACAGCCTTAATGCCATTTTTTCCTTATTTCCATGCAGAAGCAGTTCATCTTCTAGTTATATATCGGAGGGTACATGTACACATGCTGAAAGACAGGAGGAAGGAGGGAGCCCACACATAGAATATAAATCTATCTGAGAATAGCAGCTCGGCTTTAATGGTATGTGCTTATGGGTATTTCTTGGTGCAGCCATGTCTGTTGCGTCATTGTACATTTCCAGAGGTGGGTGGATGCGCAGAATAGGGTTGTACTAGAAGCCAAAGACATGGCACCATTATGTTGATGTAATACACAGAGGCACATGAAGAATCAGCCTTTGCATATACCTTAAAAAGCTCTAGTTTATTTATAGCTGCAAGGTTAAAAATAGTTTCTCATTCACTAGCTATTTACTATGCATACAGCCTTCATAGTTACCAGAAGAAGAGGTTTAGGGTCATTGAAAAGCACATTTCTTGGAACACCTGGTCAAATATCTACACTCTTAGACTTAGAAACTATGAAAAGAGGAAATTTACTGTGCTGAAATGAATCCATTATAGAAAAATGAAAACCTTCCTTTTATTGGATTTATCTTTTAGCAAGCTGCAACCTACCAAACACTAGAACGTCTGACACTTCGTAGTCAAAGACAATGTGCCCCAGGGACTCCATAATCTTGTTACAGAGAGGCTGAGACTTCCGGGAGGCACAATTGGTTAATAAACCATCTTTTTCAATTTTTGTTTTTTTGAATAAAGAAGAGCTTGATGGATTGTTTTGTAAATCCTTCATATGTTGTTCCGTAGACTGTATCAGATGTAAATCAGCATTCAGAATGATTGATCTAGCGTTTTATGCCTGAGCACTTCCATCTTATTGCCGATTCAGTATACGCAGCCTAATTATGCAGCAGTATAAACAGATTGTTTGACAAATATACCTCAGCTGAAGAGCTTACGATTGAACCGTTATACATTTATTCCTGGATGGTAACCTGCGCTTTCCTGTTGCAGTGTGCCCTCGAGTATGTAAGTCTAAAACTCTCCTTTGTAATGCCGTATCATTCTGGAGCCTGGAGCCTAAACTGAGTCAGCAGGAACCTTAGGGGAAAGTAGAGAGGGGGAGGGGACTGCTGGTTGACTTGAGGGAGAGGAAGAATTCTGATGGGGGTGGGATGAGCTGACAATGCAGGAGGAGGGAAAAGCAGAGAGTGTGTAGGATGTGGTTGAGATAAAGTAGGATTATGTAGTGCTGTCCAGAGTGCTGAAATGAAGCCTAATAACCTAATAGAAAGTGTTCCCTGGCACAATTATTCTCAACACATAAGACCCTCTTCTATTTCTTCATAAATTGTTGCTTTCCGCCTTTCTTCATCTTGCTACTCTAATAACCATACCCTACAATTAGTCTTATTTGTCACAAAATGCAATTCTTTTTCAAAGCAGCTTGTATGTACACTTTGTTAGATTTTGTTCCAGAATGATATCAAGTAGAAATTGCCAGTTTAGTAGTTTTTGTTTATGTATTTATATAAAGCACCAACATTTTATGCAGAATTTTACAGAGATGAATCATTCACTTCAAGCATCTGTTCTATGGAGCTTTCAGTCTACTTTCCCTATTAGTCACACACACAGAGGTTATGGCTCCAGTTTTGGATTGTGGAGAGTCCAGAGGAAATCTGCACAAGTACAGTGAGAACATACAGGGGGCGGGGTTATTTGCTAAAGTACGAATTGTTGCGTATAAGTGTGAATTCGCTGGCAAAAGACAGACGCAATAGACTGCTACTATCGCAGTCGCGGCTTTAGAATGAGAATATTGTCGCAGTCGCGACCAATGTTCCCTCTAATTTTGTAAAGGCTGTGTGCGCAAGAAATTTCGTATGTGCAAAATTATAAGCCTAAGTAAATAATTGTGCAATATATATATATTTAAATACAATTTTACATTTTTAAATACAAATTTTTTGTGCGCACCATTTTAATCTGTGTGCGCTGGTTTGACGGGTCATGTGCACGCGCACACGCGCACAGCTTAGAGGGAACATTAGTCGCGACTTTATTATGGGAAATTTGTCGCAGTTGCAGCTTTAAAAATTGTTGCGACTTTACAGTGGGGAAATTGTCATGGTCGCGGATTTGCTACGGGAATCCGCTGTTTGAGAATTCGACAGTCGAATTCTCAATTTAGTGAATAACCCCCACAAACACCTTGCAGATGGCAGTTAAGGTTTCATCCAGCCCAGGACTCAGCACTGCAAAGCCGGCACTCCCCTTCTAACTGACACGTCTAGAAGCGTAGGGACTTGGTACACTTTTTTACATCCATATTTGTTTACCAGGAATGCCCACTGATCACACAGTGTATAACTTACAACTTTCCTAACAAATAAAACTCTTTAATAGTTAGTCATGATATTTTTGTCCCCAAATAATCACATCTAACAACATTTCTTTCTCTTCTAACAGCTATTTATACATTGAGTAAAGTTGTGTGATAGTCATAGCCTACCTCTGTGTGTGACTGACCATTACCAGCTATAATAGGTTTAAATAGCAGACTGTTCCATGAATTTGATCTGTGTACATCCCCTGAACAAGACTAGCCTGGCCGCAGAAATGTACACAACTTAGCCGCAGGTAAAATTCCTATATTCGGGTGCGACAATTTTACAGTATATTGAAACTTAGACAAGGGCCAGATGACAGTGTTTTATTTCTAATGCATCTCTTGTGAAAAATGGACAATAATCAGGAAACACTATTAGTAACTGTTTTGGCAGACCATTTGCCTTCAAATATTGTTCCTTTAAAAATTAAAAATTTGATCTTGGCCTCAGTTTGCCATAATTCTGCTGGAATTTACTAATATGATAATGTAGCACAGCATTGCAGGGTGACTGCTTTTGTCCAATACAAGATGTGTGGCAATCTAGTTGGCAATTTTAGCACAAGCCTCAGCATATTTCATGTAAAGCTGCAATCGTGGGTAAGCATTTTTCCTGTGTACGTGATCTTTTCAGAGTGTGGACCTACCAAGTGATTCATTGCCACGACATCTTCTCTAAAGAAGCAGCGGCCGATCACCCTGAAACTCCTCTTAGTGGCAATGTTATACAGTTTGCATTTAGTGTAGGGGGCTTATTCTAGCCAATCGACTGCTTGGTTGTTTGGCCAGCTAAACCTAGAAATGGGATGTCTGATTAAATGCCAGAATGCAGAATAAAGGAAAATGGTATCACAAGAAACAAGACCAACTGTAAATTGCTATAGATAACCATTAATATGAAATACTAAAGGGGGTTATTCACTAAGGTACGAATTAGACTGTTGAATTCGCAAACAGCGGATTCCCATAGCAAATCCGCTACAGTTTCCCCATTTTAAAGTCGCGACAATTTTTTAAAGTTAAGATTGCAACAATTTTCCCATAATAAAGTCGCGACTGTGACAATATTCTCATTATAAAGACGCGACTGTGACAGTAGCAGTCTATTGCGACTGTCTTTATCTGGCGAATTTGCACCTATACGCAACAATTCAGGCTTTAGTGAATAACCCTAAAAGTTAAGCCTGCCAAACAGTGGAAGATTTTTCAGATTTAAACAGCGTTTTTTTAGACTAAAGCGCAGGCCAGTCATTGCATATGTATGGCCGATATGATCTTTTTGTACTAATCAAACCGATCTTTATGTTCCATGTTGGTATATTTGTTTGGCTAATGCCAGCATCGTTAGCAGAATGTTTTATATCTGCATGTTTGGCCCCTTTACACTGCAGGGAACGTTTCCTCATATCTGATTGGAGTTTGCTTATCTATAATTCACAGGGAAATAGTGCTCACTTTAACCAATCATTGTCTTCCTGAATACTTCTATTCATTGCTCCTACTATTCATATACTCCATGCAATAACCTTTTCCAGATCTGATTCCTGTACATGTTCCAATCACTAAGTTTGCTCTGTGTTTCTGAATAGTCTCTCTAGTACAGGGATGGCGAACCTATGGCATGCATGCCAGAGAGGGCATGCAGAGCCGTCGCCAAACCCTGCCTTCAGTACGGGCCGCGGATCCGATCTGACAGTTTTCAGGCCGGATCCGTGGCCTGCACTGAAGGAATGCACGCTAGCAGGGGAGCTCTCCTCCTCCGACGCTGGTGTGATGATGTCACTCACCAGCGCCAGCACTTCGGGGGACGCGCTGGTGAGTGAAGTCGGTTCGTCACCCCTGCTCTATGTGGTACTGTATTTCTCAATTCACATGCTTATTTTTTTCCCTCAAAAGATGACTTTAGTTGGTTGTGGCCACAGAGTTCTTTGTTTTATTAGAGCACAAAAGAACATCTAGGCCCTTATTCACCAATGTGCGAAGTGAGCCGCGTAGTGTTCGACTCACTTCGCACATGGTGTTATGTGCATGCTGATGTCCTGTGTGCGGACATCAGCATGCGCATTAAAGGGATTCCCCTCCCAGCGAGAGCACTCGAGTCTCCTCGCCGGGAGGGGAATCCCTTTAATGCGCATGCTGATGTCCGCGCACAGGACATCAGCATGCGCATAACACAATGTGCGAAGTGAGTCGAACACTTAGCGGCTCACTTCGCACATTGGTGAATAAGGGCCCTAGTCTCTGTGAATATTGTGTTGTGTATTTCATATGCTGATTTGTAATGAGATACCAGGTTAAGTTTCCTTATGATGGGATATTTAAGGCAACTAATGCTTGTGCAAGTAATACTCCACACTAAACTGGTGAACCACCTCTCATGCCAGCTAAACCTGCAGGTTCTTGGAAATAATATGGGGGATTTGCTTTGCATGTCTGAAGTAGTTCAAACAAAGATTTTTCTTGGTCTCCCAGATTTTGTCTATATTTCAGCATTTTCACTAAAATTGAATTTCATAATAATATTAGATGTTTTTTCAGATCCTCAGCTGCTAAAAGGAGTCTATAGTTGTTGAAGGTAAGCACAACACTTTGGGAGGTTAGAAAGGTGAGAAAATCCAGGTTCTGGAATTGTCTTCACCTCACTTGGATTATGGACTATTGAGTCCATTATTACTAATACTGATCCAGTGCAATGATATTGAAACCTATATACAGTACATGCCTCATTTTCAGTTTTCTCATTTTCTTATCTGTTTTCCGTTGAGCACCCAAGTAGCAGTTGTGCATTTAATTTGGGGAGGGGGTGTTCACTTTCTTTCACTTAGAAAAACATGAAAAAATATAATTTGTCTGGGTGGTCCAAATATTGTGATGCCTTAAAGTTTACCCTGTCACCTCAAAGCTGTAATACAAATTTAGGTTGTACTAATGAAATAAACGTTTTGTAAATATATATTACAAAAAAATGTAACTTTATACAGCATTTCTCTCTGTCATCTTCCCTGTCAGCCTGACTTTTCCTTCCTGAGTTGGGTGGGCGGGGCTAAATTATGACTGACATTATAGCTCCTCCAATCAGATCCCTGCTAGATCATGATTTAAGGGATTTGATTAGAGGAGCTGTAACAGTGATGGCGAACCTATGGCACACATACCAAAGAGGGCACACAGAGCCATCTCTGTTGCCACAGAAGCCGTCGCCAAAGCTGCCTTCAGTATTGGCCGTGGACCCCATCCGAAAGTTTTCAGACTGGATCTGTGGCCTGCACTGAAGGAGCGCTCGCTCACAGGGGAACTCTCCTCCCTTGATGCATGCGCACTCCTCCCCTGACGTAGGCGCAATGACATAACTCATCAGCGCCGTCACTTCGTGGGACGGCGCTGGTGAGTGACGTCACCTTTTCGGCACTCCATGCCATAAAGGTTCGCCACCCCTAGAGTCTAGTACCATTTCCTGTGAGAGCAATTTATAATATGTTTCTAATTAAATAAAGCGTGAGGTCTCTAGAATTATTCCTTCACAGCTCCAGGGTCTTCTTCCCTCGCTAGTACCTGTAAGTACTCCCTGGGTTTACCTAAATTACCTAACTCCTGTATAAAACTCCTGCTTACTGCTCCCTAATGCCCTTCCCTTATCTGCTTCATATAACCCAGGCGTAGCCATGCTCTACAAGGATTCTGTTTCCGTAGGGAAATCTAGATAGGCTGTTTTACAGACTGCCATGCAATTTACTGTTTTTTTGTAGTAAACACAAGGCAACCGCATTGTTTTCTTGTGCCAGTGCCATAACAAAATGCCAGGGGTAACCTTGAACCTAGTCTGGGGGTCACACTAGCTGTTTTTAAGCTGAGCTGGAAAAATAGTATCCAATGTTTCCTGTAGAATAACCCACACATAACATAATAAATTAAAAACTAATCAGCGGATAAACTGCTAGTGTAACCCTGGCCTTAATCCTGCACATTGCTGTGTATCTATAAACGTATACCTTCCTTAGAGATATGTATTAATGATGTGTGTTTGCTTTTATCCTAGCTTAGCTTGTTTTTGATGAAAATAATTGAATTGTGCAATGAGAGTTTCACTAAAGTATGTTCCCTAAATGTTCATAAACGAAATGAAAGGGCCAGTGGTTTCATTCACAGATACTTAATTAAAGTAATACATTATGTATAATAATAGAACGACTAAAATATTTCTGATTTATGAAAGTGTTTACTTGATCTTCATCTGTACAAATATTTGGTAACTTAAAGTAAAACAGGTTATTGAACGCATATCAGGCTTCTTTTCAATGCAAACAAGAAATACTGTTCATTAGTACTAATTCCATTCACTGTAATTTCAAGTTGAACAGTTAAGCATGTCCTATCTGTATTTAAAAATGCAGTAGTGACCCCTGTCACTGTCATGAACCCGGTCTTCTTGTTACAGCTTACTAAAAAGCCTTTTAGGAGAAATGTTATATGCTATGGGCTATTCTCAAACATGAATGCAAATTTTCATTGATGTTGTTACCCATAGCAGCCAATCAGTGATTATCTTTGATTAGTTACTGTAGTTAGTGTTGCCACAATGTGATTGGTTGGTTGCTATGGGTTACATCACCAGTGAAAGTTTGCACCTAAGTTTGTGAATAGAGCGCTGTGTTTTCAAGGAGCGCTTATTTTTTGGCAGGTCTCTTATTCAGCTAGATTCCAGCCAAGTTGGTCTTCCCAGGTAGTGACATGAAAGAAGATCCATTCGTTTCTTTGATAATATTAACGTCTGCTTTGATTGAAACAGTATCAGTCCGGAGCGCTGTGGCCCAAAACCTTTTTCTTTTTATGGTCTGATTTTTTTTTTTTTCTCTCTCCAGTCTATGATTTTCTTTTATCCGAACCCTTACTGGCTTTATGCTACCCCTAGGAACATGCCATAGTGGTACAGTTAAACCCCCCCCCCCCCAGGAGAACCCCATTGAAGGCTTGGCCCACCTGGAGATTCCTGGTTTCTCGGTTTGTGCCAGTCTAACCCTGCAAGGAAATGACAATTAAAAAAAACCAAGCAAAAATTTGGGGGGTTTACTTGCAAGACCAGAAGCATTAATATCGGGCGTGAATATCCATCTTGCTTTTCCATCTCAAACGACTCACAATCAGGTCAATGCGGCATGAGCAAGATCGTATTGTCCATCTCACTAATGCTGTGTTTCTGATATTTTTTTTCTTACGTTATTTCACACGCTTCTACATTTTCATAATCCATGATTAGTTTCACTTCGTTTCTTATCCCTTTCATTTTTTCCCATTTTATTTCTCCATTTCTATTATCTGCCTCCTTTTGTCTTCTCATTCTGTTGATCTGATTTCTTGTCCATCTAGACTGTGTTTATTCCCCCCCCCCCCCCCCCCACACACACCCCCACCTTCTTCTGTCTTGAGCTCTTTTATTTGGAACTCTTTTGCAGTCTCCAGTCTGCGTCAGCATTTCATCACTAAATATCCCTTTGACACGGGAAAATTCTGCAATCGCCCTCTACCAATCAGCTTTAACCTCTCACGATAACAGCATTGTGCCCTGGATATCTTTTTTTTTTTTTCTTCCAACAAAAAGATAGCTCTGTTGGAAATAAAAAGGCAATGTGAAAGATTTTTCAAGCACAATGCTTTATTAGCAGGTGTAAGAAAGCATGGTTTTGCCTATAGAAATAATGTCATTTTCCAGGGTCCATAAAAATCAGATAGTATCATTAAGGGGGGTTATTCACTAAGGTGCGAATTCGACTGTCGAATTCGCAAACAGCGGATTCCCATAGCAAATTTCCCTATTGTAAAGTCGCAACAATTTTTTTAAAGCTAAGATTGCGACAATTTCCCATAATAAAGTCGCGACAATATTCTCATTATAAAGACGCGACTGCGACAGTAGCAGCCTGTTGCGACTGTCTTTATCTGGCGAATTCGCACCTATACGCAACAATTCGGACTTTAGTGAATAACCCCTTCAATGTGCAGAGTGACCGAACTGAACACCTATCTTCATATTGTTTTTAATTACACCCCTTTCTGACCAAAAAACATATGATTTTGATGGTCTTTGAATCCTCTAGAAACAGAAAATTGTGGTGATCCATATAGTTCCCAGTATAGGTCATACATATGTTCCATTGTACTAGTATATTATTCTGGTTGTTTAGCCTTTAAACTTTGCTGTATTTTCAGGTAGTCAGTACTGCCTTCTTAATATGCCTAACAATATTTGAAAATAATAGTTATGCTTGTGAGAGGATGCAGAGTCTTTCCATAGAACATTTTCTTGTTGGGGCTTCCTTCAATTGGAGCTCACAAGTGTTTGTATGTATGTATGTACAGTATGTATGTATAATTTTATTTATAAAGCGCCACAAATTTACGCAGTACAATTCAGCGATACATGTACAATACAAACAAGGGAAAAGTGCATAAAACAATACAAGTCAAATATTACAAGGATACATCAATTTAGTTTGTGATTGACACAAGAGGTTGGAGGTCCCTGCCCCAAGGAGCTTACAATCTAAACCCTGACTGCTGAGGTTTCATAAGCAACTCATATGAGTAACATTATTAAGGATTCTTGAAAGGACCATTAACAGAATCTAGGTTAAAGAAGGACTTAAAGGGGCACTATAGTGCTGACATAACTGCACACATAGATGTAAAACTCCTTTATACTAAGCCAATTGCTGATACAAATAGTTAAAAAAAACATTAAGGGAAGAAATAATACTTGCTGTTTGTTTCCCTTAATTCGTTTTCCTGAGAGCTGACATT
>WMED01019327.1:2323-12458 GCA_019650415.1 Pipa parva | reverse complement strand
TCATCACTCCGCATGACTTCGTATCCTTCTCTCTCTGCCCAACTACACCGTACTGCGCATGCGTCAGCAATCATCGCCACCCAATTCTTCGCCAAGTGTACTTCGCATCTTTATTGGTGTGCGATGAGAAGCGAAGTCGTGACTATTTTGATTCAACAACTGGATTTTTAGAGATATTATTTTTAATTTTACTTCATGGGGCCTTGAAGTGGTGAAGTAAAATAGATGAATAATCATTCGTTTGTAGGATTTTCAGTTAAATTAGACATTTCTGTGAAAACAGAAAATGGCTCCGGCACTCCAAAACAGGTAAAAACATCCAAAGTTTATTCAAAAAACTTTAAAATCCAAGCATCAAGAAATAAAATCATTAAGCACCTTCTAACGTGTTTCGCGCAGGAGCGCTTATTCATAGATGAATAATGGTGAAGTGGTGAAGTAAAATAGATGAATACTCATTCGTTTGTAGGATTTTCAGTTAAATTAGACATTTCCGTGCACGCGCGCACCAAATATTGCTAAGTTCTCTTGTGTTCGCGACTGGCTCAGTCGCCCGAACTGTTCGCACTACTTCAGACTTTGGTGAATTCCCCCCTTAATCTTTACAAATTTAAATTTCACTTTTGGAAGAAGCACAGTGTGGGTGGGGGCTGCACAGTGTGGAAGGAGGTTGTGGGGGCAGCACAGTGTGATGGTGCTCTGATAGTCTTGAAGACAGGGAGGGCTGGGCAGGCAGGGAGAGCTGACCAATTCAAGCAGGATTTGTGTTGGAAGAGGGGAAGTCTTATATCGAGTATATCCCAAACTCTATATTTTAACTGGAAAAGTTGGGCGTAGTCTTACACACTGGCAAATACAGTACTTCCTGCATCCCATAAAAGCTACAGCTGTCATCATCTATCAGTAGCTAAAAAACAGCTGAAGAACTGCACAGAAACAGTCTCTGCTTAATGTGGCTACTGACAACTAGGTTGCTGGTCACATCCGAGTGTGCAAATTGGTTTTCATATAAGAACAGTACTTACATGCCACTATGATGTCACAGGCAAGTGCAATCTCCAGGCCACCTCCTAACGCAGCCCCATCCAAGGCAGCAATAGTTGGCATTGGAAGATTAGCTAAAAAAAAAAAAGAGAAAAAAATAGTTCAAGTATTAAAGAAAAGGTTAGCCATTAAACTGTAAATGTACACTATATTCTGCTTAAACAGTGTATGTGAAATAAGTGAGACTAATAGAATGGTAACCATCATTCAGTTTTAATGGCTTTAAAGCAGTTTTCTGCTTTAGAACAAGCCTATTTCAAGGTAAACATGCTGATAAAATATCCATACATTGCTGCATTTAAGATAGGCTTACCGGCTGTTCCATCACTGGTTACATTTCTGCCTGGCAGCTACACTTATTTCCATATGTCTTTATGAGAAATGTGTAGAAATGGGAAGGTGGTGCACCAGAAATGAATGACTTAAATGAATCACCAGAATGAAATCTAGTTGCACACCAAGGCAGAACTCATCTGTTAGAGAAACCTGCAATGGCTAGTGACTTCACTATCGTAGTAAGTGGCCACGCCATCTCCCATCAAATGTGCTATTTGTTTTTAACTAAATGATTATATTTACAAACAGATATTTAAAAATGTAGTAGGTAGTATAGTTGGATATATTTCAGTATCGAAATGAAATGTTACCGTGTCAAGCAATGAAATAAGAGATTACGCCAAGGAGATAGACACATTTTTTTTCTTTTCTCTTAACAAAATTTATTCTAATGAAACTAAAAATCCATTCCCATCTGGCTATATATGCCCATTCCTTAGACAGCTTGCATCCCGCTCTCAAACATTATCCACCCCCACCAACCAGATGAACTCGAGGAACAAATGAACAATAGACAAGCTACAAAAACTAGAACAAATGGAAGGCCGATGAACTACAATTTCAATGAAAAGTTGTAGCACATTTACTAGATAAATGGTTTGTCACCAAAAACTTTTCCAAGCTATAACACACTAATATAATGTGCTTGTTTGACTGGTCTCTAACTGCTCTGCACAAGTCTGCCTTTTCCACACTTTCTGTAGATCAGTGGTTCTCAACCTTTTGAGAACCGCGACCCCAGGCGCTGACGTCACGGTGTGACGTTTCGCCCGAATGTCATCGCATCATGTGGTGATGTTCGGGCGAAACATCATCACGTACGCTCGTCACGTGGTGACGTTTTGGGCCGACGTCACTCCGCAGGAACCCTTATAAAAAGGGTCCTGCGGGTGCTTCCGGGCTCAGCAGCGGTTCTCGACCCCCTTGGGATGGTCATGTGACCCCCTCCGGGGTCGTAACCCACAGGTTGAGAACTGCTGCTGTAGATTGATTTGAAAATTAGCATTGCACAGTTTAAAAAAGAAAGTAACTTGCTTCTGACAGCAAATCAAGCCCTACAACACTCAGGGGGTTATTCACTAATGTGCAAATTTGACTGTCGAATTCTCAAACAGTGAATTCCCATAGCAAATCTGCTACAATTTCCCCATTGTAAAGTCACGACAATTTCTTACAGATAAGATTACAACCATCTTCCTATATTAAAGTCGTGACTGCGTCAATATTCTCATTATAAAGACGCGACTGCGACAATAGCAGCCTACTGCGACTGTCTTCACCTGGGGAATTCACACCTATACGCAACAATTCAGACTTAAGTAAATAACCTGCTCAATGTGTTTCAACATGCTGAAAAACTGCACTATAAGGGACTTATTCATGTAAGGCCAAATAGTCACAAACGTATGAATTCACATTTATTTACCAGTTCAGGTATTTCACAAACTCTGTGATTTGGTGAATTATAGACCAGTTATTCAGCATATGACAGTTACACACGTACAGAGCACTTTGCATGCAAAGGTAATTCTCCTAGCATCAAGCATCAGAGTCTGTGACAGTAGTGAATTTGGCATGGCGTATTGTGTCTCATTTTCTAGTTTTACTTTGCCAGAATAAGTGGTGAATTAGGGGGATGATGGCAGTTCTCCTACTGTCAGACTGCCTATGCTACACTTATGCAAGAGATGGCTACTGATGCAGTCACATCTTCAGTATGGGAACCCTCTGTTTAGTGAATAAGGAGTAAAGTATTGGAGCATAGCACGTGAAGTGATGAGAATTGACTTTGAAAGTGGTATTCTCACTTTGACGAATAAGGTGTGGCTCAGTAATGAATTAGAGGGGAATTCAACATAGTGCAAAGTGAGGTCCGGATCCTTAGCCTCACTTCGCACAGACTGTTACACGTTCGCTGATGTCCTGCACGCGGACATCAGCAAACGCTTTAAAGGGATTCCAGTCTCGACGAGAGCACTCGAGACAGATTTCCAGTTATTACAACCTGCTCCTTGAATATTTAATTGCAGCAGGGATTCCATTTCTGAACAGATAATTCAGCTCCTTTAAACATGTAATCAAAGAGGTAAATAAGTTTATTTCTAACATCCCATATTTACCAATCAGAGGTTGGCTTTTATTATTCCATTTCCTCTATACCAAGTAAATTCTAACTCCCAAATGGTTGCTACGGGCTGTTTAACTTCAATAAATGACTGTCCCCTGTGCTACTTTGGAGAAAGCCACAAATTATGTGAGTAGTAGCAATTTTCAGTGCTGGGAACATGCCAGGTTTCACCAGGAGATTCCAGGGCTCCAGGAAAACCCTCAAGTTCTTAGGTTTAAAGGCAAAACTGGTAACTCCACCCCTCTCTGCTCAAAACTCCACCTGCTTGCATAAGTCCCAACACTTCTGTCCCAAAAATCATTTAATTAGCCCCACGCAAGCCATGAGGCAATCTAAGTCATTAAACTCAGCCCCTTGTCCACTAACATGTTACTCTGCAGCGACAGGGGTCTCCATAGGTTCCCAGGTTAGCAAATTTTCCAATAGAGCAAACAATCAAAGTTTTTACCCCCTAAAACATTGCCTTTGTACCTTGCACATATGGTCCAATAGAGTATAAAAGTAATAAAAGGAGATTCACTGATTGGAGGTGATGGTAGTGAAAACTACCTATTTATTGCACATGACTCGTTTCGAGTTAAAAACCCTTTATCAAATGTTTTAACCCGAAACAGATCCTGATTGAACCTTTGGATTTGTTATTTGCTGTATGCTTGCTGCTTTTTTAAACATATGGTCCATTAAAAGGGTTAATGTGTCTGTACAATTCTTCCTTTTTGTTCTTGTAATTAATGGTGATGTGTTGTCCCACATCAAAGAACTTGCACCGCCACTTATCAAAAATAAATAGGTGACATTCCCATCCATTTTTTTCTGAACATTATAGTATATCTCAGGTATCAGTAGTCCTTTTGGACACATTCAGCATATAGTTACCCCCTCTGGTGCACAATAGGATCCAGGAGCTGATCTCACTCCTTAGTGCAGGCATTCCAACCTTTGGACATAAACATAGGGATCAACTTGCTGTTCTTAGGTCCAACAATGCTTGGATCTTTTTTCAGTTATTGTCCAGGCACCTCCAGTCTTACAGAATATCCCCTAAGGCCCTTCTACTCCTTTTAGCATTGCTAAAATCCTAGGAGGGATTCCAACCCTTTTTTTGGTAGAGGGGGAACTTCCTTTTACAAAGATCCTTCACCCCCCCGGGAAGGCCCAGGACTACAGACCAGCCTGAAGCAGGGCCTGGAACTAAAGACACTGCCTTCTTCCTGAACATTTCTATTTATAGATTGGGAAATCTCACTCCCAGCCATAGCAACAGGAATCACATTACTTTTATATTAATGCATAATTCCACTAGGTGGCGCTAGTGCCACATTCCTAACAATTACATATTAGGCCATACTTACACTCTCAGTATATACTATTGGTAGGAAATGGAGTATAACTATTTCCATTTCCTACACCTGTAAAAATGCTTTCTTTTGATTTTGCAGAAGAATCATAGTAATAGAAAAATAAAAACAAGCACTTTGAGGAGAGGTTATCAGAAATTTTGTTTTCAGTGATGCAGTTTTTCAGTTGATCTAGACATAACTAAAATATAAGCTGTAATAAGTAAATATCAATTAATGTACTAGTAGTAGAATTCTATACGGTATATATATAATATATATTATCTTTGTACAGGAGATAGATTTGGTGGAATGAAAACTCGGGTCTAATATATGATTAAGCATCACTTTTACTTGAATATATATGACATAGGTGTTGCTATAGATCTGACCACAGACCACAAGCATCACTTCAGCTAGCAATAGGCATGTCCTTCCTACAACTATTCTGTAAGAACAGAATCAACTAAAATGTAATGCACAAAGCAATGGAAATCAGGTAACACAATCAGTCTTGCATATTTTTAGATGTGGCCACATAGAGCAAGGAATTACAGGTTTCAAAACACAGTTTGCAACTGAAAATGTAGCAAATTCATTTTCAAAGCAGCATTCTGCAAGGTTTCTCTTCTGGAACATGCAATGGTCTTGTGCCTTCTGAAGGCATACAGAAAGATGGACCTCACCCCAGTGTTTACCTGCTTACAACTATTAATCAGTAACAATTTTTTTTACTAAATAAGACTATAGATGTAAACTTGTATATAATTAACCCTGCAGCATGCAAACATCATATGACTTTATATGTAATTGGTATAAGTCCAAGCTGTACCTTCCATCCTATGAAAAATACATGGCACAGAGCTGAAATCTCTGCAGCACCAGAGTGCACCAGTTATATTTTTTGGGGGGTTATTTATCATATAATGCATACATTTGTGACAGGCACTTCTCCAATTAGCATGTTCACCAAAGATTGTTATATTTTGTGCTGTTAAGAATACACATACAATTTGCAACAGTGACTGCGCAACACTCAGCACGAAGTGCAATTTTGCACAATGAGAATTGCCATGAATTTGCTGATTTGACTTTGCCAGATAAATGTGCTAAATTAAAGGGCTACTGTTGAACTTAAAGTAAAATAAAAAAAACACAACTGGCGACAAAACTGATGATATTGATACAAAGCATGCCCCTTTTAAAATAAAACATCACCTGCAAAGATTAGGATTTATTTGCCCTTTTATTAGGAGCTTCTGTAACCCTCTTATTTGCTCTGGCAAAAATATGAGTCACTGACTGGAATGCAAATGAGCTGTCCAATCAATGATTCATATTTTCTATCAAACAGTTAAAAAAAAAAAAAAAACACAAAAATATTATAGGGCTATTTAACATCCACTACTACTTGTTTGTATAATGGTGCCTTTTAAACATTTAAACTTGCCAACCTTCTGCTGCTTACACAAACCACAGGACCAAACTGCAGAGGCTGCTATAAGTCCTCTGTTTACGGTAAGTTGTATACAGAATTAAAATGAAATGTGGTCCAGTTTCTTATATATTACATATAAAAACAAAAGCAACCAAAAATGGAGTTTCCAGAAATGTGTTGACCGTGACTCACAGAGGAAATATGGCCTTTCAATTATGCATCAACCACATCTCCCACCAGGCTGTTACTCTTTAACCACCTATGTAGGAAATGTGTAATGTTAATGTGCATTCAATAGGACCTCTCCACTTTTTATAATAAAGTCTCTATTATAATGGTAAAATATACAAAATATAAAGCACCTCTAGTACAAGTATCTTTCCTCATCAGTGCAATAATATCCATATCTTTCCTTCCCACATCCCTAAAACAAATACACATCCACTGTACAGGAGCCAACGGTGCACTGTTTTATAACAGTCCTATAAAGTAGATTGAGAGTATGTAACAGCTAACTGATTCCAAAAACAGATCCATGACGGATAGAAAAGTGGTTAATTAAACTGGATCCGTGTGTTGATAAAACGGATTGCACTTTGAAAAAAAAAAAAAAACTGAATGACAACAAAAGTTAAACATTGCATCCCTCAGTGCCACCTACAGCAATCCACTTGACTTCTGAGTGACTTCTGAGGCCAGGTGGGACAAATAATTCTACAAAGGGAATCTCAGTTTACTTGAGGGCAAAAAACATAAAAACATATGCATATATACCACATGGGAATGTTGAACAATATTATATAATTTGCTTTTGTAACCAGCACATGAGCTTTACCATTTATACTGGGAGTAAAACATAGCTTCTAATTGTTTTCTTTGTTTTGAACATGGCTGGCCACCACACCCACATGCTGGACAGCAAACCATAAAGAAAATATCATTAAATGTAGAAGATAAAGGGTTGCATTGTAAGTTTGCTACACATAAGTCTGCATTATCTTACATATTTTTTTTTAATATTTCTTTTATTGCAACATTAAATAGATCAGGCCAATATTTTTAACAAACATGACAAGTTTAGATCTTAGAGTTCTATGGATTAATGATTTTAGGTGTGAATACAATATTAATAAAACCTAGAAATAGATCATAACACTTGTTGTAGAACTCCTCATATTGAGCATGTTAAATAATAGTATGACCGTTGTTGTTAAATGATCGAACTTATTTAAATAGAATATATTGGCTGTCCCACCTACAGGGTAAGTATTGGTGTTTAAAGAACCAGTATGTGTGTAATTTATTGACATCCTTGTACTATTTGGTTGTAATACCATGAGGTACATTGAAAATGTGATTTTATTTGAAGCTGTGTTGTTCTGGGTAGAGTGAGGATATATGGATTCCAGACTAGACAGAAATTCTTTACCCTTTCTTCCATTATAATCCGGGAGTACAGTATATCCAGTCCATGTTGAATAGGAATTTAATTTGACTGTAGATTGTTTCAATGGGGGGTGTTCTTTGTATCTAGTGGGCAAGGACTGTTTTTTTTGGTTGCAGCTTCAATCTTTGTTAATAGCGTACAGTTGTATTTGGTTAGTGTTTTGCTTTAAGTAGAATTGTAAATTCCAAATATAGCCCCTTCAGGAGTAAGGTCTAGTCAAATGTGTTTGACTTGGCAGTACTGATGGATCTCTGTACAAATCTGTTGTACTGTTGAGTATGTTCATAGGCAATGGTATAGGTTTGCTTCCAGTGTTCCACATTTACGGCATAGTGATGTTGGTAAGAGGCCCAGTTGAAATTGTTTAATGGGTGTTTGATGAATCCAGTGGAGAATTTTGTATGTTAAGTCATGATACACTGTGAAAATCAGATTTTTGTCGGATGTTATGGTAGCTTGTATTAGGTTCTGGAGTGTGAGGTTTGGAAAGTAAGTGGTCCAGTGTGTAATACCTGTTTTTATGTTAGATCTAGGATGGGTCTTCCTCTGCTATAGATATCTTTATTTTTGTGAGGAATTGTAGATGATTGTTTGATCATATCATCTAATGCAGGGGACAGCAAACTTTACTATCAAAAGAGCCATTTTGCCCCCTCTTCCACTAAAGTAAAGTAGTCTTGACCCGTAAAACATAACAGCTTAGAAACATTTAAAAGTTTTAATCTTTTTTTAATTTTACCTGTTACAACATCAGAATACAACAAACAGAAAATAATAACAAAAATAAAATAATATATAAATGAAAATTACACTGATAAATACCCTTTATTCTTTTTTTCCATTTGCCAATCAAGGCAGAAGGGAGCCACAACAAGGAGGATGAGGAGCCACATGTGGCTCCAGAGCCGTGGTTTGCCCACCCCTGATCTAATGGATGTGACAGGTCTGTATCTTGTAGTTTGTTTATGATTTGTTTCACATATGATTTGGCCTGTAGATATGTGAATATGCTGGGTGACATTGGGGGTAAAGCTTTTGCAATTGTTCGTAAGATAAGATTTCCTTCTGTTGTTGTATAATGTCTTTGATATATGTGAGGCCCACATTTTTCCATAGATTCATTATGGGGGAATGCATTCCTGCTGGAAATTGGGGGTTTGCGCATAGCTATAAATAGAGGGAGATTGTTGATTGTAATTTTTTTTTCCGTATTTTGTGCCAGGCTTTGTATTTGGTGAATAAGAGTGGGTTATTATGGTTGTCTTCAGTCCAGTCCTTTGGTGATGAATGTAGTAATCCAGCTAGAGCTTGTTTCGGTATCATTGCTTGTTCTAGTTGGGTGTTTGTGTGTTTGTCACTCTCTATGATCCATTGTATGGCATGCAAGTATTGTGCTGTTTGATTACATAGTGCTTTATCAGGTATGCTAAGGCCTGCATCTATTTGCATGTGCATGCACAGGTACTTCTCACTATTGACTAAGTGGAGAATACATTTGTAAAACAGGCAAACAGTGGCAATCACTGTTTGATGCATAGTGTGGCGTACTCAGGCAGATAGAAGTCATGCAGAGTAATGCAAATTCATCAAGTGAAGGGCAGTGATGTCAGTCTCTTCATATCCCACTAACTGTATTCTGTGAATATTCTATCTATTTCTATGTCAGCTTGTCCCTAGGTTATGTTGCTACTGTTGCAGTCACCAATGTCACTTTTGAGTGAATAGTCACATTACACAAAACTGGAGCCCTGCCATCAACCCCCCAGTTTTCCACTTTGAAATGGCAATGTCAAACAGGTGAATTAGGAGCAGTGCACCTAGTTGCATTCAGACCATTGACGCACTCTGCGTCTTAGTCAATAGTAGAAGTACCTGCGAAGAGCTCCATAAGATGGTGGTATTCACCACTTCCCAGAGTTTTCTCAATGTGAGAACATGGGGAAGTGACGAGTAGATGTGAATTCAGATCCCAATGGGACAATTCAGACTTTTGACAATGAGGCCCATAGACTATTTCTAAGATGGGTATACTTTATTCTCCTGCCATACCGTTTGTCTGATGAGTACAATGGAAAAGTAAAAATTTCATCCACAGGCAAAATTGCATAAGAAGGGGAAGAAATTATTTTCATTCATAGCTGGGATTGATTCCAACCTCCACATCATCTGCCTGTGTACAATAAAGTATGCTAGATTGATTTTCATTTGAAATTATGATTTCTCACATAGGATAACCCTTCTCTTGCTCTTAGAGAACAGCAGTGCAAGTTTTTTTTACAATCCTTAATTCACTTATATCAGTTTACAGGTGGGGGGGTCTACTTAGAAGAATTATAGTTCAGAAAAAAACAAAATACATTTCAAACATCTAAATGTCAAGCTTTTTTTTTTTTTTTTTTTTTTTT
>WMED01019326.1:0-12458 GCA_019650415.1 Pipa parva | reverse complement strand
ACATGGAAATCAGGATAATTATTAAAATCACTGTAGCATGAAATACAGACTATGATAGAGTCTGGCAGGACCATTTCTGAAATTAATCTGGGATTCCTTGTCAGTTTATATCGAGAAAAAAAAACCCTAATCAACAGTTTACAGTGAACTGGGTGAGAAATCAAAGAATATTTAGCTTTGTTTCTAAATCTTACCAATTCTTCCTATTTTTTGTTAAATGTTCCTTATTCAGCCAGTAATGAATGACTGACATTGTAATATGTATATTATCACAGAAATATGTCATTTATCTTATTATGCTTCTGTTATGTCTATAGAACGTGAATTTATTCAATTTATTGTCTGTTTTCTAATAAAAACAAATGTTATATTTTTATAAATAAAATCTTAAATCTTACCAGTTCTTCCTATTTATTGTTAAATGTTCATTATTCAGCCAGTAATGAATGACTGACATTGTAAAATTAGCAATATATAATTTATCTCATTATACCTATTCTATAATATGCTATTTTTATGGATTGTGAATTTATGCAGTTTAATGTCTGTTTTCTAATTAAAGAATGTTATATTTTTAAGAAAGCAGAGATTGAGTAGTGCATGTGAATTTTGCCTGACATTACACACGGTAGCAATACATGCTTATCTAATGAGGAAGATTACTTCAAGTCTCCCTGTAACACACAGTATATGGAGCCAGCACAGACACAGTGGGTTACATGCTGATTTTCTAAGTGGGATTATGCTGCAGGTACACAGGTACACTTCAGCACAAGTATCAGAATCATCTAATGATAATTGTATTTATTTCATGCAGGTTAAGTACAAAGGGTAGTCTCTCTCACTGGTGTTCATATAATGCAGGGGTGGGCAAACTATGGCCCGTGGACTTGATTCTCATGCTCGTCCCCCTCCTCCCTGCCCCTACCTCTTCCCTGTCTCTTCCTGTGAGAGAGGAACACTGTAGCACTAAGGCTGAGCGCTAGATCAGACAGAGCCGGGACAGGGACCTCTAGAGCCATGCATATTTCTCATGTGGATCCATGGATAAATTAATTGCCCATTCCTTGTATAATGCTCCTGGGGCACTCTAGTTGGACTATTCTGCATCCTATTAAAGCACCCTACTGTTGTTGAAAAGTGTGCCATATATGCAGCTCTGTGTAAAAAAATAATCACAAAAGCATTTTCAAGCAAAACAAACTTGTAGAGCCTGAACTCAGTCTTCAGGCACTGGTCAGTGTAAAAGGAGACATGAACTCACAGGCTGATTGGTCTGTTGGTACTGGTTCAGTGCAGTCAGTCTGTGTTACAGACTAGGGAGACATAGCAGAGGGAGGTGGTCTTAAAGTGCACTTGTCACCTCAAAACACTAATACTAATTGAGGTTGTACTAATGAAATAAATGTTTTTGTAAATATATATGTATTTTTAAAAAAGGTACTTTTAAACAGTGCTTCTCTCTATCATCTTCCCTGTCAGTCTGCCTTTTCTATCCTGGGTCAGATGATGATGATTGACATTGTAGCTTCTCCAATCAGATCCCTGTTAGATCGTGATTTAAAGGATCTGATTGGAGGAGCTATAATGTCAATAATTATTTAGCCCCGCCCACCAAATACTCGGGAAAGAAAAGTCAGGCTGACAGGGAAGATGACGGAGAGAAACGCTGTATAAAGCTACATTTTTTAAAATACATATATATTTACAAAAACATTTATTTCATTAGTACAACCTACATTAGTATTAGCTTTCAGGGGACAGGTGCACTTTAAGCCCCTGCCTCTGTCTTAGTTTTGACCGTCTTTAGTCCTCTATAATCCGGGTTCCCTCTTAGCTAGGATTTGTACTGGATCCTTCACTTTTTCAGTGGAAATCTTATACAGCACCAAAAAAGCTGATAGAATCAGTGACAGAAAACTGGTCCAAAACTTCCAGTTGAACAGTGTCAGACAAAAGTACTAGGAACCATCAGCAAACAAGAGGTCAGGGGCCCATTAAGGAAAATTCTTGTCTATTAATTCCCTTCTTTATTTTAATTTAACCTCTTTTTTTTTGTCTTTAAATCTCCTACCTTCTTTACACTACCATCAGGAATATATCATAATGGTATAGTCTGAAACTCCAGGAGGGCCCACTAAGGCCTGGGTCCACTAGGAGATTCCACTGTATCCAATGCTGACCTTGTAGAACACTAATAGGAGGTGTCCAGGAATAGAGGAATCTAGGAAGAGGAGGTGCCTTGGAAGGGTAAAGAATTAAATATAAACAGAGCGGATGCGTTAGGAATATTGGGAATGTAGGATAAACTGACAGCAGATATATTCAGTATGCGCATGGTACAGGGTGCTTTTATCTTTTATCTTACCACCATGACGCTTGGATTTTAACTTTGTTACAATAAATTTTGGATGATTTTATTTATTTCGGAGTGCTGGAGTCTCCGTTCGTTTGTTGTTTGCTACATTGGGCCTCTTACTCCTTGGCACCTGCTGTTCTTTATACTGGTTTGGTGGATTGAGCGATCCTCTCCTTTCTCTGCATGTGCATGGTATTGCTGATACTGCTGTCGCAACCTCCATCAGAAATGCAGGGCCTGTTACATCAGGGATTGTCCTGTCACGGTGACCCCTAATGGCTTCGGCAATCCACAGGTTGGGAGACAAATTATAAAAAGGGATAGAAGTTAATAGGGAATAAAGATGACTGGTCTCACTCCTAGTGTGGGTAGAAGTGGCGATATTACATGCCATGCGGCATGATTTTAATTCATTTTTAATTTACCCATGCGGTGGCAATAAAGATTAACTTTTAACTACTGGAGTGCTGGGATTTCCTTCTATGAATTACCAGTTCATATGTGCCAATGTCCTTTTGCTAAGGTGCTGGCTCCCAAAGGAAAACACAAACACAGTGGGTATAAGTAAATAGCACCGTAACTTTTACTCCACGAATAAACTGCAACTGTGGAAATACACTCCTTGGTCTTTATCCAAATAACAGTCTCAAAAACATGCAATGCAATTTGTCCATTACTATCAGAATTCTCTCCTCCCAGCTCTGAGAGTTTGCTTTGTGGCAGATCACTGTGCGTGTGTTTAGTTATATCTCTCCTCCCAGCACTGAGAGTTTGCTTTGTGGCAGGTCACTGTGCGTGTGTTTAGTTATATCTCTCCTCCCAGCACTGAGAGTTTGCTTTGTGGCAGATCACTGTGCCTGTCTTTTATTTTCATATGATTTGTTATTTCTTATATGGGTTACCCACACTGCCTATCTGAGTCTGTAGCACTGGACTCTTCTCCTTATTGTTCCCAGGATTATTCTCTGATTGCAGAGCGGCTTCTACTCTCTTGTCTTTAACAATTACCAACAATTGAAGAGTATTTGGAAAAGAGTTTACAAGCTCCACATGGCCATGCACCTCAGAGAAGTGCAGATATATCCCTTCTTCCTTCATTTCCTATTCAGCTCCCAGACTCCTCCCCCTTCTCACAGGAAGCCCAACCCAGTTCCCAGACTGCCTCTCTTTCCTTAGATTCCTGAGGCCAATATTTAGTAAATGAGCTATTCACAATGGCCAGTAGATGGCAGTATAAGCTTAAGAAACACTATAACTCTCAGAGCAAGGTATGAGAGATTACATAACATTAAACATTATAGAAAAATCATATCAAATCATGACACATTTTAGTAGTGACTACTCTGGGCCACTACACTGCTATAGCACTATTTAGGAAAGATCATTTGATGTTTTGTCTGCATTCCTTTGTTATATCATACTAGCAATGAAGATTATGACTTTTAATAACATGGCCTATTTTGTGCTAAAAGTGTGGTTTCTGTATTGGTGAATATCCCAGACACCTACACAGAGGCATGTATAGTGCTAGTGAGTTACCAGCCTGGGAACAGACATACCACAGTGAAGGGTGTGTTCTTCATTAAGGGAATAAGATATACAAGTGCCAAAGGTTATGAAGACAGTTTCATGGTGTTGAGAACAAGTACAGTACTGCTTGGGACTTGGGAACGCAAGGCAAATCATTTTACGAACCTGGGCTACCTCTCTCCTACCATGACAAGAGTAGAATGTTGGACCCTGGTTTTACTGTCAGCGATGGGCCTTTTTCTTCCTTGTGAGGGTCAGTGGTTCAGATTTCCAGACCCTTACAAGGATAAGGAGAGCACACCATCAATACCCACCACCACGGCACCCACATCCAGAGACACAGGTAGAGATTGAGCAATGGGAGGATGGATTTATACAGGGAGAATACAATGCAAATTTATAAACTGTTCTACCTCTCTTGTCTATTTATTTTCCTTCTCTCTGAGTGTTATTCTTCCTATGTTTTTATTTATCTCTCATTTTATTCACTTGTAATAATATTTTCCAATAAACCAGTGATCTTTAACCTGGGCGTCTTTGGAATGCTGGGAGCTGAAGATCATTACTTAATAACATTGTCATCAGTGGTAAACCAGTTCCTTTACTCTCTCTGAGCGACTGCTCACCAGTGTGAATGATTGGCTGATTGGCAGTGGGCAACTGAATGGTGATTCGTGGGAATCGGAGCACTGGGCAGTGTAACTAGTGAGCAATGTATAAAGTTATCAGTAACCCGCACACCTCAAGTTCTATCACAATATGAAAGTATATATACGTGTAAATCAGATTATAACATAAACTCATATACTGTATAATATAATCACAGATTAAGTATAATATAATTACAGACTAAACTATGAAGTGAACAGAAATGCTTTATCTGTGTGACTCATCGGGGCTCATCCACTTCTACATATTTCAATATTAAGTGAAGCCTGCAATGTGGCCAATTTGCGACCAATTTAGACGCTTACGACAGTTGTAGATTTACGAAGCACTCTGCAGCATTAAGCATGTGTGTGCACAAGTGTTTCATCAGGGGTCAGTCGAAGTAGCAATGCGCTGAGTCGAATTTGCCAGTTTTCCTTCACCAAATCAAAATGTCAAATTTAGGGGGTGCATGGCGGGACTCCTACGGTCCGAATGAATACTGTGCACTACACAAGAAACCAAATCCCATACTGTTGTGATGGACATATTTATGGACCTTATATATTTTACTCAAAGGACATATTTATGGACCTTATTCATCCTGACGAACGAAGTTATGTTTGGCGATGATCATTTAATAATGGAAGCTTAGCTATTTAATGACAGTTCCCCTTAACGTAAGTTCTCTTCAGATTCAGAAAACTGACAAAAAATAAAAATGTAAAAAGGGACAACTTTATTGCCCTTTCTTGCAGTCTGAAACTAGCCATTAAATTTTAATCGTGGTAGGCCTTCCTAAAGATTTAACTTTATTTCTACCATTCCTTCCTATTCATTTGTAGATGAAGAACATGCCCAGAAGAGCCATAGTATGAAGCTAACCAGACCTCCTCTGCTTGAGCCATCTGATTTTACAGTACAGCCAGAAGTGATAAAACAAGATGTCCACCAGACAGACCATACCAAATTCCCAGGAGAAGTGACTGTTTCTAAACCAAGCACAATACTCAATGTAGACTCTACCCATGTTACTAAGGATCCCATATCACAGGACAAGATGACTGTTTCAAAAGCACTTACTATCAAATTAACTGAGAGTGAAAACCCTACACAAGCACTGAACTTGCTGCATAAAAATGAGAAAACTACACACAGTCCAGATGGACAACCAGAAATACATTTTATTGAGGAGACAACTCCTTCAGTGGCTCTGCAACCTGGCACACACTTATTGACAACCTCTGGAATATCTGAAGAACATCTACCTGCTGTAAAAGAAGTAAGTTGATGTGTTTTAGGTGGGTTCGCAGAACCTGAACAAAATAATCAGTTGTAACATCTGCCACCCACTTAAACCTGGTTAATTGAACCTTTTCAACCAAATTATCATATTTATTTAAGGACCAGTCTGGCGCAATTGTTTGCTGAGTTCTAGCAACCCATAGCTACCAATCGGCAGTTAGCATTAATTATTATAATGAAATTAGAAAAAACAATAAAACGATCTGATTGGCTGCTATGGGTTACTGGATCTCAGTAAACAATTGCCCTCTTGATACCCATACCTGACTGAAGTCAGTGATGTTGACCACTTAAACCAATTATTTCATGTTATGAAATTTTCTAAGGGAAACAATGCATTTCAGCTACTTTTAATATTTTATTTTCTGTTTCTTTTATTTCCATTTTATTTTTACTTTCTGATTTACAGTTTACTGATGTACTGTTTATTGGGTAAAACAAAATTGCATTAGAATCATATGATAAAAAGATGCACATTTCAGTTAGATGTGTGTTTTACTGTAAGAAAAAAAGTTTCTGATGTCAACAGAGATCTAAGGCATAGGTCCATCCACAAATTCCATTTTACTTTTCATTCAATTACTGTATTTTTTGCTCCATAGGACCATAAGATACACCTAGAATTTTAAGGAGGAAAATATGAAAAAAAATATTCTGAATCAAATGGTGTGCTAAAATATTTAATAAAATATACCTCCCCTTCCTGCCTGCAATCCCCCTGCCTGCTTGCCTACCCTCTCTCCCTTGCTTGCAATCCCTTCCCTGCCTGTCTACCCTCTCCTGCCTGCAATCCCTTCCCTGCCTGCCTGCCTGCCTACCCTCTCTCCCTTGCTTGCAATCCCTTCCCTGCCTGTCTGCCCTCTCCTGCCTGCAATCCCTTCCCTGCCTGTCTGCCCTCTCCTGCCAGCAATCCCTTCCCTGCCTGCCTGCCTACCCTCTCTCCCCTGCTTGCAATCCCTTCCCTGCCTGTCTGCCCTCTCCTGCCTGCCTGCCCTCCCCTCCTGTCTGCCTCACTTCTGACCTTTCTCCAGTGAACCAACGTGCCGCCTTCTGTCAGCGCTTCTCCAGACTGAGATAGGTTGAGTTTGATGGCTCTCCTTGGTGCCTTTTGCCCTTGTCAACTCTATTCACCGTGGATTCTGCCGGTACTAGAGCAGCAGCGCTAGTAGCAGCTGAATCTACAGCGAATAGGGCCGCTACTAGTGCAGCTCAGCGCCTTTGACTCCCCTCGGCTCTATTCTCTGTGGATTCAGCCACTACTAGTACAGCTATGTCAACAGCGGCCAAATTCATGGTGAATAGAGCCTAGGGGAGCCGAAAACGCCAAGGAGTGCCATTGCTCTCAACCTAACTCAGTCTGGAGAAACGCTGACAGGAGGTGACTCACTGGTACACTGGAGGAAGGTCAGTACTCTGAATTTTCTTCAGCTGCTTCGGGGGACGCTAATACAGGCAACCCCCTACTTGCGCTCTGTAGCAGCTGAAGGAAATAGCATTCACTCCATAAGACACATGGGCATTTTAACCCAAATTTTGGCGGGTGAAAAGTGCCCCTTGTAGAGGGAAAAATACAGTATAATGCATTTCATAAAGCGAGATAATGTCCTTGGTACACAACCATTTTGGCTGTATACTATTGTATATGTGTGCATGTGCATGTATTGTAATTGTAATTATGTATAGCTAATATCTGGCAGTGGAACACAGTATTTCACAGAGAGAGGAACTGGGTAAGAAAAACCCTAGAACATGGCAGCTTTAATTTGAAGAAATCCAAAAGTGAAAGATGTATAGTATATTAAAAAAAAATACACACAATGTTAAATTACTGCTACCTAAAAGATGCTAATAGTGTCTATAAAATCTAAAGTTTTATTATCAGAAGGTAATAATAAAAATGTAAAACATGCTTTAAACATTGCAAAACACAATGCCAGTTGGTTGTTCCCCTTTAATTTCTGAAAGTGGGATCTCTCTTCCCATCATCCTTACTGTAACACTAATCTCATAAGTATCCACTAAAATGAACAAAGGTCATATTCCAAAGATCAGCACATGGCTTTATGATACCCTGTAAAACCACACACAAAAATCACTCTATCACATTCTGCTGCTCCAGGTCATATGAGTCCGTTAATTAATTTATTATAGATTTATAAGCATTTCCAAACAACCAAGATATTAATATTAAAGTTAATTTGATGTTTACAGCAACAGGGCTGATTGTAATTGTAAGACTGCATAAATGTAGCTATGCCTTTAAAGGGACCACTAAAATTAGTATATAAAAAGAGCTTTCTTTTTATTATTTGTTATCTTTGTATTAAGTGCAACAAGTGTTTAAATGACAAATTTAGGCTTACTGATTTTGCAGAATATTTGGCCATGATTAAGTGCCTGGGCACGAAACGCGTAGGCCTTAAGACCCGGTTTATTGTTTTTAAATTTTGACCATGAGGTCACAATAAAGTAAGGATTTTAACGGATTGGAGTGCTGGAGAATCTATTTTTTGATTTTGCAGAATAGTCATAGCAACTGAAAAAAATACAAGCATTCAGAGAAGAGGTTTCACTGTCTCTTAAACATTAAAGGGGAACTATAGTCATATTACATCTTTACATATGCAGTATGTATGCACCTTAGGGGGTAATTCTGCAATGTGCAAAGTGAGCTCCGGATCCTCCGCATCACTTCGCACATGCTGTTATGCGCTCGCGTGCAGGACATCAGCAAACACTTTAAAGGGATTCCAGTCTCGGCGAGGCAACTCTTTTGGTCTCGCCGAGACTGGAATCCCTTTAAAGTGCTCGCTGATGTCCGCGTGCAGGACATCAGCAAGCGAATAACACCATGTGCGAAGTTAGCCGAAGGATTTGGAGCTCACTTCGCTCAATGGTGAATTCCCCCCTTAGTGAGAAGTGTTTCTCCCTAGCAGTTGTACCATGTGATGCAGAATGATTGAGTAGGCAACACTGATAAACTCCCGCACCAGGAAATGTGTGTGTGATGTGTACTGGCCCGTTTTCCATGAAAAGGTACCCTCCCCCCAGACATTTTTGCCCTACTTACTACTTAGTACATGTGCACAAGTCAGCTTTCCCTCAGTAATCTCCTGCATTTCAACTTAATTAATGCAGCCAAAAGGTCAGCACACTGCTTAACCAATTGCAGTCAGGCAGCTTTTTCTTCTCATGTTGCCTGACTTGCAGAACAGAAAGAGGAGGAAGAGCAGGGGGAGGAAAATATCAGCTCTCAGGAAAACTAATTAAGGGAAACAAACGGCAAGTATTATTTCTTCCCTAAATGTTTTTTAACTATTTGTGTCAGCAATTGGATTAGTATAAAGGAGTTTTATATGTATGTGTGCCGTTATATCGGCACTATAGTTCCACTTTAATCAGTATGGCCTTGGGTAACTGCTGTAGCAAGGTTTTCTTCCAAGGACAGGGTTGATGCTACAGGGTAAGCTTTGGGTTGTCTTTATAATTAGGCAGCCTAAAGATGTGATGTGGCTAAACAGGGCCGGCTCCAGGTTTTTATGAGCCCTTGGGCGACAGAGTCTCAGTGGGCCCCCGCTGCGGCTGGACGAAGCGTGTGATGTCACGCAGAAGCGCGGCGTCACCTACGCGGCTGGCTGGCAAAGACACTCCAGAGCGGTGAGTGAGTCTGGGGGGGTTGGGGGTGCTGACGGCAGCCATACATCAGCACAGAACGCTGCACCTGGGTCCTGTGCTGGGGCAGGCAAGTGCTGGGGCGGGCAAGTGCCGGGGGGGCCCCCAGAGGCTCTGTGGGCCCCGGAACTTGCCCGACTATGCCGTGTGCTGACGCCAGGCCTGGGGCCAGAGGTGTAATGGAACTAGATCTTCCCTGATTGTAGTATGAGAGTGTCAATGCATAATCACTCAATCAAATAAAAAGGAATGTAGGTAACAAGGAGGGTAAGATCCACAGAGAAAGATATGCCATATTTAACTTCATTTTCAAAATCTAAGTCATCTTACATTGTAATTCTTTACCCTAGGAAATTGCTGAGATTTCCCCACACGTCATCACATCGCTGCCCCATAACGAACAACCGAAAAGTGAGAATAAAGAAGATGTCAGTTTCCCAGAAAGCACCACAGTAAACACAGATTTGGGTGAGTCTAAAACAACTAATGAGGTTTATTGGTGATTCCTCCAAACTTAGAAGTGGAGAATGTACCATAAACAATAAAGGGGTCGTCCATTCCTATAAATATAGAGCAAGCTCCTAGCCCTGGAGTTCTTAAAAAATTCAATAACATATGTGGCTCCAATGCTGTTGTTAAACAATCAGACATTTTAATTGAGGTTTAACTTGTGGTCTTAGAGGGGAATTCAGGAAGCTCCGAAGTGAGGCGAACACTACGCGCCTCACTTCGGAGGTTCCTGAATTCCCCCCTTAACCTGAAATCTATTCCTCTATTCCGAGGATTAATAAAGGATGGCAGGAAATGTAATCAACCAGTGGGTGGTGTCAGCATTATATTTTACAGGTATGAAGGTTGTATACGAACCTTGTGGAATTCTCTTGATAACTGTATGAATGTCTCTAAGCACACGACCTTATATTAGTAAAGAGAGAGAGATTAATGACATCATCCCTGAGACACATTGCCCCATGGGGTAAATCACATATTACACAGCTAGGAGCTGGAATGTCCTAATATTAACGGAATACTGAATGGGAGGGGAAGATATACAGTTTTAGGTTTGATACTAAAACCGTTAATATCACTTTTGTCAGAGTATTTATTTCACATCCTCTATATGTAAGAATAACCTGAGTATTAGGGGCTTATTCTCTAAATTCTGAATTCCACTGTCAAATTATCAAAGAGCGGATTCCCAAAGCAAATCCGCGACTGCAGCAATTCTTCCGTTGTAAAGTCGCAACAGCGACAATTTTAAAGTTGCGGCTGCGATAACATTTCCATAGTAAAATCGCAATTGTGACAATATTCTCTTTATAAAGACACGACTGCGACAGTAGCAGTCTATTGCGACTGTCTTTAGCTGGTGAATTCGCACCTTTACTCAACTATTTGGACTTTAGAAAATAACCCCCTTAATGTGCTTGTACATAGGTAGAATAATTAAAATTAACAGAACTGATAAATGTCTCTGCTCATCTGCCTATGCCTATAGGGAGACTTTTATGAATTGTCCTTCCAAGCACGTAAACAAAGGAGAAAGAAGCCAAACAGCCAATCATGCAGACAATATGAAGTTCTTACAATAGTATTTTTTATTTTATTTAATGTTCTGGATTATACTGTAGGTATATTTATATATCCCTCTCCTATCCTATGCTTCCTTCTTGGTATTAACTTTATTTTCCCTCCCTCCCTCTAGGACTATTAGAAGCAGCACAGAATTCATCATTTGGTATTTCAGATCCAAACCCTGATAAGGTAAAACATTATGGGACAAGAAGTTTGCAATTCAATGGGTCTAGAGGCTAGCAATCATTACAGGGCCTTAGGATTTAAGGATGCCCCAATGCATAAAGAGAAAAAAGCAATATTAAAAAGGGAGATATTATCGCTCCTTAGTCTTATATTTTCAAATAATCTTATTTCATTTCTACAACAATCCTGTATTGTTTTGTGACTGAGGTTTTGTAGTTTTTATACGATTACTATTCAAACATTATCAGACTTTACACAGATTTTCTAACCCAAGAAAATGGATTTAAATGACCAGTTTCAACAGAGAAAGAAGAAAATAATAATAAGGAATTGGTGCATAAATAGCTGATGCTTATTCCATAATAAATTTTCATTCCAATAGTGGGTCCCTAGCACATCCCAGGACTCCCAAGCTAAGATTGGGGGGGGGGGGGAAGAAGTGTTATTTTTATTTTAATTCTGGTATTTAGGATCTGACGTGCAAGGTGGTGGGTGTTAGGTCAGCAATAACCATGACCCAGCATAACAAAATGTTCAAAGCTTTTGACATAAGGGGACCCCTTTGATGACAGGGGCTCTGGGCAATTGCTTCCTGTATGTGCTGGGACTGGGTAAGGTCTGTTTAACAACATGGCTGCTATCAGTAAAGATAAGAACAATCAGAAAGCGATACAATTTATGAATTTAACTTCAAAGGTAACATACTGCTGTATTTGAATAATCACCACGCCAATCTAAATTGGAATTTTGTTTCTTTGGCTTCTTTTTCTGGCATTGCTATTCCTATAAGAATCAACAAAAGATGTTATTTAATGGTAGTGTCCCTTTTCCAGTTTCATTTCCAGAAATCATATGAAAACAACCCTAAAATATGTGAGTAGTTCAGACTGTAAATGCGGACAAAGCCATCTCTGGATCCTAAGTTTATTGCACACTTTATACATTTCTTGTTTCAGAAAATTGACCTCTCTGCCTGCGTATGCCCTGCTATACCTGGACTACCCGGAGCCAAGGTTAGTAATATGCGTTTTTAGCAATATATTTTATAAAAACAACAAGGATCTCTCTATTGTGGCTCTGTTGTTTTACGGCAAGGTCACACTGGCTGTTTTTTCTAATCCAAAAAATGTAAATGGAACTCGAATAACGACTTCGAATGTAAATAAGCTTTTTTTATTGTTTT
>WMED01019325.1:0-12458 GCA_019650415.1 Pipa parva | reverse complement strand
CACATCTCACATTATAGACAATATGTTTTTAAAACTTTAGGTTTAAAATGTTTAAATAGGCTTGGTACAGCAAGCTTACATGAAATAAAGACTTTTAAAAGGGTTATGTTACATTACATTTCACTGTGGGGGGTTCTCTCATTAAAATCACAGAAAGATTTTAAATAGGCTAGGTCACCTTAAATGTAAATGGAATCCTGCTGGTATGCCACACTTTTCCAACAATGCTTACTCCCTGTGATATAACTGATCTCCTTTTACACTAAAGAAATGCAGTCTCTTTAAATTCCTCTTAGAATACAGACAGATAAAGAATTGTATGTCTGTGAGGGTTGGAAAAATAAAGTTCTGTGTTCAAAAATCCTGTGACATAAATCTGATCCTAAAAAAGTAGTTTGGGTCAATTTAGAGAAGGTATATAAATTATTTCTCACTTCTGCTCACAAAGGAAGCACCGTGGACTTATTCATCAAATTGAGAATTTGGCCAATTCGACACAGTACGTCTTGCCAAATTCGCTACTTCAACAGACTCTGATGCTTGATGCATAGGCAAATTACCTGTTCTTGTGCATGCAAAGTTGCACAAAAAGCTCTGTAAGTCCCAACTGTCATAAGCATCCAAATTGATCTCACATTAGCCACATTACGGAGTTTGCTGAATATGTGAAGATCAGGAAGTGGAAAATGTGAAATGTGACTGTTCGGACTTTCATGAATAAGCCCCATCATATGAGATTTCATTTATTGGCCAGCATTTGCATCACTAACACATAGCTTGTGACACTGCAGCATGCTAATACTGGACTGGCTGTTGTAATGAAGATTATTCCATTTATACCACCTCTGCATGCAAACATTTTTATAGTGATTATAATAATCATACCCCAGTATTTTGTTATTTGCTGGTATACAAGGGATAGTACCAAAATGATTAGGTATTGTTTCCCACAGATGTAGCAGTGTGCTGTTAAAGGCTGTGTGCTATGTGTTGTGCCCCACAAAGATCAATTTGTTAAATGCGGGTGAGTAATTTGCAGCAGTCTGGTTGGCGCAGCAATTCAACAAACTGACATTTTCCTCCATTCTGATAAAAGCAAACACAAGCACTTACAAATAGCATCCTTGTTTCAAAGAGAAAATAACATTCCTGCTTATGATTTCTAATACACATTGTATGCTGCTTGCTATAAATGGACTCGGTTCTTGATGTTTACATAAATAATATGTGTAGCATACCATGCTTGCTGTCCCCGCCATGAAACCTCTGTCTACTCTCAAATTAATGCATTTTCTTATCATTTAAAACCATGTGATTGTGCCATTTGCAGTCTTTTGGAGAGAGAATTCCCCAGAGATTACCTTTTTAGTGTCCTCCCATACGTACATTTATAACAACACAAAGGACTTTCTGCTGCACCTTGTCTCATTATAGCCTTAGCAAGAAGCAAATTTAATTGGCTAATTAACTAAATCATGAAAAGGCTAATCAACTAGCTCTCTATATTTATTAAGAATACATACAAACATAAAACAACTGCAGCACAGAAAATAGCCAATATGTTCCTTATTTTAGCTGGTTCAGCATGCTTAACCAATACTCTATCACAATTAGAATATAGGGTGCATGTTATGATGTCATATAAAATACTCTGTTATAGTGTTTCTGCATAGTTTTTGTCTGTTTTTGTTTTTTTCTCATAAGTGTATTCATTGGAAGTATTCCCTTACGGGCAATTTTCTGTTATTATTATTAATTTAAGGATGAGTATGTATGGTTTGTATGTAGAATTTTATTTATAAAGTGCCACAAATTTACGCAGCGCTGTACAATTCAGCAATACAAATACAGTAGAGATGGAAAAAGTACATTAAACAATGCAAGTAAAATATCACAAGGATACATCACTTTAAGGGGGTTATTCACTAACGTGCAAATTCGACTGTCGAATTCGGAAACAGCGGATTTCCATAGCAAATCTGTGACAATTTCCCCATTGAAAAGTCATGATCATTTTTTAAAGTTAAGATTGCGACAAACTTCCCATAATAAAGTCGCGACTGCGACAATATTCTCATTATAAAGATGCGACAGCAACAGTAGCAGCCTATTGCGACTGTCTTTATCTGGCGAATTCGCACCTCTATGCAACAATTCAGACTTTAGTGAATAACCCCTTAAGTGCTAGGTTGTGGTTGACACAAGTAACACCCAGAAAATAAAAAGAAATCACTTGGATTAGTATAAACAAACAGTTGCTCCGGCACTCCAAAGTAAAATCATCAAATTTTTATTAATACATCATTAAAATCCAAGGTTCATGTGAAATAAAAACAAGAAACAAAAGCCCCCTCTGACGCATTTCGCACAAAGGTGCTTATTCATAGATGAGGTGCCAACTATAAAATAACAAGTATATAAAGGAAAAGGACTTACCAAACACCGGTGTTCGAAATCTGATCATAATTTGTGTAGTAGAATGTATATCGATACGCTATGCTATGCAGGCTCACTTGTGACAGGACAAATGATAGTGGTGAGACACGTTAACAGTGCTTTCAACTGGTGGAACGTGTAAGCCTTATTTAACAAATAGATATCTGCCATGATTCTGGTGTGGCTAGTGTGTAACAGAATCTCCAATAAAATCGTGCTGTGACTTCTGGTGGACCCCTCAAGGGTTTGCACTTACCAGAAAAGTGCTTGTTAAAAAGCACTATGGGCTGAAATCAGCCTCCTCTTAGGGACTCACTGGTCCAGGAAGTAAAGATGAAATACCAGTGGTTTCAGTGTAGAAAACGATTTTAATGCAGGAAAAAATGTACAGTGTACAACAGGAGCAGTCTTCCTATGTAGTCCACTGTTGATATGGGCCTCTTCTCAACGCGTTTCGCCAGGTACAAAGCCCGGCTTCCTCAGGAGAATGAATGTGGTCCACATTCATTCTCCTGAGGAAGCCGGGCTTTGTACCTGGCGAAATGGTAATACACTAGGGGGCTACCCCTTTGTTCTCTGATTTCTGTTTTCCCAGTGCAACCAATCTTTTTCCCTTTGGAAAATTTTCTCTCCATTCAAATTCAGCACTTGTAAAAATTTTGGGGGAAATGTATCAAGTGGCGTTAACGTAAAAAATAGGCGCAAATTACTTTGCGTCCATTTATTAGCAAATTATCATTCAGTTTGCGGCCATTTTGTACCAGCTGCTCCTGTTGTTTTTTATTCCTTGCGAAAATCGGTGATTAAGACCAGGCGCATTTGATTTATGAAGGTTCGAACGATTTTAAGACCTGTTGTAAGAAGTAAAATTAACACCTGTTTGGACACAAACTGAAATTGCTAACATTTTTTACACAAACCAATAATTAGTGTAAAAAAATTACGCACATTGCTAACATTTTTATGCAGAAATTGAAGTTATCATTAGGCGCACTGTTAATGGTAAATACAAACAGCTGAGATTTTCTTAGCACCTGAATCAAGCGGCGTTATCGCAATGGTAAAAACATTTTCCCCCTTTATCCTTGAAGTCAGATACATATGTTATCAAAAGAAAATTTTTTTCAAGGTAAATGGCTTAAATATCTTATTTTCTCTTGACAATTTAGAATTTTCAAAAAGGACACAGATTGAATATTGACTATAAATTCATTTGAGGCACTTTAATTTTTTGGGTGTTACTGTTTTTTACTGCCAACCTTTTTACTAAAACCTTCTCCAATGCTGATCCAAAGGAAGGAAAACAAAGTCCCAATTTCATTACATTTACAGAAAAATAAGGTAAAAGTCAATAGAATTCTTCTTAATAAAACACATTTTACTTTTTACTTATAGTAATCCCAGATTTTTATCTGTATATGTTTACAGGGGCACTGAACAAACAAACAACCTTCATGCTTTGCTGGCTATCTGAGAGTACTTAATCTCAAGTCCAACAAGCAGAAGCACCAGTGTGCCTTATTGCCCTCATATAATTCTATAAATAGATTCCTTTTATCTATAAAGTAGAACAGAGCACAGCGGGCCCATAATTATTACCTGAGTGTACTTTCAAATACACTTATCAGTGCTATGGAGTACTCCAAAAGGCTGTTACACCAAAATGGGAAACACTGGAATTAACTCCCATATTCTCTCCAATAAAAAAGAATCATTTTTCTTCCTTTGAATTGTTATTCCCCACTGATATTTAAAATAGGTTTTTGCCGTAACTTTACTGTGACTGAAAAACAGACATGAGACCTGCAGATCATACTGTATTTGGTGTAACACTATTTAGGGATTCTTTTTAACACACATTGGATTGAGGATGTATTTAATTTGTTAATATTCATAAACAGACAAATTAGTGCACGTAAATGATCACAGGCTTTGAACAGCTTCAGCTGAACACAGGATTCCCATCTGTCTCTGCTGGTGAATGTGTGTCCGGGCTCACAGAGGGCAAAATAAAATGCTAAACATGTTTCATGGCATTGTGTAAAAAAAGGTATCCGTTTGAATTTGCTTTCTTTTGAGGTGGCAGAACATGACTGTTCATTCAAAAGTGACAATAGAGACTGAATCCAAGTAACAATGTGAACTAGGGATATGGAGACATAGAATGTACTATAGAATTATGTAGGGATGTATTATTCACTTGGGCAGTGCAGTGGCACAGTGGTTAGCACTGTTGCCTTGCAGCCAGGGCTGGGCCAAGGTTTTTTGCACCCTAGGTGGAGTAATGAAATCGCGCCCCTCCCCCCAGTCCTTAGTGACTGACACACCCCCAAGCTTGTGCGCACTGCTCGTCACTTCTGCCAGCTGAATGCTGGCAGGTGCTGCAGAGACACAGATCACCCCAGCATTTCTGGGTTGGATCAGCCAATCCGGAGCCACTGACATCACAGATGACATCAGCGGCAGCAAATTTAAAAAGCTGAGCACTGCCTTCAGCAATGCTCGATCATTAACTAATTAAAATCACCAGTGGAAGGAAGAATCCTGTTTGTATCCTGCTTCGAGTTCTGTTCAGTTTCAAGTCTGCCTTAAAGGGATCTGTTTCATGTGAATTCTGTTCTAGTTCTGTTCCTGCTTTCAGGGTGAAGACCTGGCCCTCCTTAGATTCTGCACCTTAGTGCTGATCTGAGCCAACTCCTGCTGTGATATTGAGGATCCACTTTCACTCACTCCTTTTGCACTTTGCAGTAGTACCTGAGTCGGAGTCTGCACCTGTATCAGAGTCCTAAGTATCCTGTTCTTTCCATGTCTGTGCTTCCAGTCATGTTTCTGTTTATCCTGGATCCCATTAAAGTGTCTTGTTCTTTGAATAAGTCTGTGTTCCTGATTCCTGTCTGTTCCTAGTCCATCCTACATTACAGCCGCTCTGTCTGGGAGCTCAAGGGATTAAAAAGAGATCACCACCACCTCTGCATAGAAATACTGGCAGAGTGCAGGTGGGTGTCTTACTCCTCAGTGCTCCTTGTAGGATGTCGATGTCATCCTCAAGCGCATCCCCCCCCTTGCATAATCCCCATAGGAATGTGAAGGCCAATTCATTAGAGTGTGCTCCCAAAGAAAAAAAATTCTTAAAAATAAAGTTTTTCCCTGTCCCCATCTCTTCTGCTTTCCTTCCCCTGCTGCCCCCCTCTCTACTGCTTTTCATTCCCTGATACTCTCCTTCTCCCCTTTCCCTTTAGCTACCTTCCCCAAAACACCCCCCTTACTGTGCTTCCCCCTCCTTCCTACTCCCTACCCTCTGAAGGAGGGGGCGCTATCTTAGTGCTCGCCCTCTCCTTTTCCCTGTCCCTACCTACCTCCTACATGGCCAGACTCTGTCTGCTGTAGAACTTTACAGTGTTTCTATCCCCAGCAATGATTCAACTTCCTGCCAATCACAGGAAGTTACATCATTGATGGGGGTACGCTGTAGTGCTTAGCTCTACAGCAGATTGGGCTAGGCCATGGAGGAGTTAGGTAGGGACAGAGGAAAAGGAGGGGGCGAGCACTAAGATGGTGCCCCCCTCTTGCAATGCCCTAGGTGGCTGCCTACCCCTCAGGCCGGCCCTGCTTGCAGTGCTGGGTTCTGGGTTCAATTCTACCCTGGACTTCATCTGCATGGAGTTTGCATGTTCTCAGTGCACCTGCGTGGGTTTCCTCAGGGCACTTCAGTTTCCTCCCACAATCCAAAAACATACATCTGTGTCTGTCTATGTGTGTGTGACTGAATAGGAAAACTAGATTGTAAGCTCCACAGGGCAGGGATTGAAGGGAATGATGAATCTCACTGTGCAATATCAGTCATACATACATACATTACAGTCAGTGGTACATTGTGAGGATGACTTCACTGCATTTTGTTCACGCGTCTCACTCTGTGTGTTCACTCCCTGTTGAGAAAAAGTCTGCCTCTGGCCTAAGTCAGCTTGCAACCTTTGTACGCTATAATGGGTGCTGCTCTAACATTACCTACTAGCAAAGTCTACATTCGTTTCAACCCTGTCTTTCTACAAGGGAGGTGGAACTTGGTTTTCTTTATCCAGCTAGTCCACAGCTACCTGGCAGGGATCTAATAAACTACCGGGAACCAATAATACACACAAATCTTAACACACAGGCACAAGGCTGATTTCTAGGGGAGAATAACCACGATTCCCTATTCTTGAATTAATTTGTTATTATTCAGATTAGCGGAGGCTTCTTCCATATGCAGCTAATGAGAGGCTTATATATTTTCTTGTATACCATTAAGATCAATTCAACTTAATGGCGATCAAGGAGTCACTCTCCACTGATTTAAAAGTTTAATCTTCATATTTATTTAGCGTTCTAAGATCACCGGACCACAAATGAGAGGAGAATGGGGGAAGTCACAATTGTTGCCTCTTTTAGCTTGTTTCAGATGCAATTTTTTATTTTTATTCAGTCGTTTTATCAAAATTCAAACAGAAAAAAATAATTACATGTGAAACCCACAAGAAAACATTTGGCGCCTCGATAATTCTAGAACAAAAAGATCACCAGCCGCTTGCTGATATTTAGGTAAAAAAAAATCCCATTTCCTGCAGGGTGTTAAAAATGTACCATGTTTTAAGTGCAGTGTATCAGGGGGACAGCAACCCCCTTTTCTCAAGTGCCTTTGATAAAGTTGGTCCATAAATGCCACAACTGTTTCCTAGTTACACAATGCATTTATTAGAAATGCTTAAAGCGCCACAAAAAAAAAAAAACAAAAAAAACCAGGTAATTTTATTATGTGCCGAGCGACGGTTATTGGATGTTATGTAAACTGATTTTGCTGATGTTCCTTTGATACTGCTTTTACTAGTTTTAGCATCTGCAATATCTCTACAGTGTGAATCTATTACTTCTAAAATAGCAACAGGGGTATACTTGGAGTAGAATTACTAAAACATACTTATTTTTATGTAAATATATACAGCATATGTTCCTTGTTTTCTCTGGAACTAGTGGGGCTTTAAAGCACTGATAGGTGTAAAACAGCTTCAAGGGCAATTTTAACGTGACTTTGGAGGGTTGAAGAAACTTAAAACAAAATCCCCTAACAGCAACTATGGTGTAAACAATGCAAGTACTCAGAGCAGTTAGCTACCTGCTAAACCTGTTCATTCTTTTTCTTATTATTTCTTCCATAAAAACACAAAATCAAGGCAAATATATAGACTAAAAGAATGAAGCACTGACCATGAACCACTATCAGGAAGAATGTTGAATTTGGTGTAAGTATTAATCTAAATAGTAAAATATAACATTTTTATCTTTGTGATATTTGAGTCAATTTATTGAATGATGCAAATAGCTATGCACTTGGGAGAATGTAACACAAGGCAGCGTTGTATGTAAAATCAAGTGCATTTGAGGAAATATAAGGAAAAAAATGAGGAAAGTAAATTCTCCTGAAGCTGTTATGTGCCAGTTCATTACGGATTTTGTACAGATTAACAAGAACTCCACCTGTCAGTTTGAAGTCTCTGTTTGGAAATATATTTAGCACCTCTGCCTGCCTGTCTCTGGTGTTCCTAAGGTGCAAAGTAAAATGATAATTATGCTTCATAGCATTAAAAAAAAGTAACACTTTGATTTTGTGTTTTTTTTATATTAAGATAAACTACCATTCGACAAATGTATACATTAGGTGCATTATATTATATATGTAAGGTATCCACAAATACTACAATACTCATCTCTATCTAATACTATATATATATGTATAGTATTGCAGTATTTGTTGATTGATACCTTTTATATTGTATATTTTAAAGAAATGGAGGGTTTCTTCCCTTTTCAATTTGTTTTAGCCAATTTTTTTAGCTATTCTTTACATGAAGCCAAATTTCAGAAATGTGCTGTAATTGGCACTTATGTCTCCTTAGGGTTAAAATGGTGGAAAACTACTATGTTCTGGGTAGCCAATATCACATGGTTATGGCTAGGCTGTTTGGTGCTCCAGAAACCGCAGTGCTTGGTTATGGAGTACTCTGCTTCTGGCATTCAGCTTTCTGGCTGGTTTCTGCTTGACTTGACTTGGTACTGGTTTTTGTTTACTCTACAATTCCTGTTGAATGCCCACTGACCTCTGCTTGACCTTGATTCCTGCCTTCTTTTTACTAAATACAGCCTGACTCGTTTAAGATCTCTTGTTTCTGTCAACTTCAGCAGTTCTCAACCTGTGGGTTGCAACCCCTTTGGGGGTTAAACGACACTCTCACAGGGGTCGCCGAACACGCTGTAACTCCGGAAGTGAGTGCAGGTCCCCTTGTATAGGGGTACCTGCGTGTGATGTCACAGCTAAACATCATCACGTGACACATCGATGTGATGATGTTGTGTACGAGCGTTATCACGTGACGAGCAACATGATGACGTTTGGCCGCAACGTCCTTGTGTGATGCGTGACACAGTGATGTCACCAAGCGCACCCCTGCATCATGACATCATCACGGGGTCGCCCGTAAAGGTAGGTTGAGAACCTCTGGTCTACTTGGTTTTCCTGTGTTCACTTTTAACAAGTTCAGAGAGGGTTGGCCACGGGAGCTGTTTATTCACCAGAATCTCCACAGGTTGTGTTGTCATCTGTGATAGGTTCATATTCTTCTTTTTATAAAAACCAAACAAAAATGTATCTTTTCCTAATGCAGTGTGTGATCATATCGTATGTGAACATATGTCCATAGCTTGCTTTATTTTGCTAACTATTGCACTAGCTTTTACTGATCTAAATGCTAAGGAAAACACCAAGAATTCTTTTTAATTTGTAAATGACTGATTTTACTTTACTTTATTGTGGCCCATGACAGGGATGACTGACCCATGGCATTTGGGGAAATAAATGACCTTTCCTTGAACAGCTGTCCCTAAAATTAAGCTTGCCTGGAAGGCATTGATTTGTTCATATACTAATAAGCTCTTATTAAGATTATGGGGGTAATTTATCAAAGTGAGAATTTGACTGTCAAAGTGAATTCTCATCACTTCTTGTGGCTCTACTCTGAGGGGGGAATTCACCATTGTGCGAAATGAGCTCTGAATCCCTCAGTTCACTTCGCACTGACTGTAGACTGGATAGACTGGAGAGAGGAGAGGTAGAAAACTGGAAGGCTAGATAGAAAAAGCTTTGCAGTAGTCCAAGCTAGACAGGACGAGAGCATGCATGAGGGTGTCAGCAGTGGAGCAAGGGAAAGGGGTGGATCTTGGCAATGTTGCGAAGGAAAATCAAAAGGTTTTAGCAGTGGAAGAGCTGTATTTTAGAGAAGGAAAGAGCAGAGTCAAAAGTCACTCCAAGACAATGTACAGGGGTTACAGGGTTGATGATCACACCATCAACTTGAATGGTAAAGGTAGGAGCAGGTCCAGGTTTGGGTGGAAAGATTTAATTTGTGCTGGCGCTTGGCCATCCAAGAGGAGATTGCCAAGAGACTGGACATTTTAGACTGTAATTCAGATGTTAGCAAAAGAGCGGATAAATAAATTTGGGTATCATCAGCATACAAGTGATACTGAGGACCAAATGAATTGATGATATTTACAAGGTTTAGAAAATATTGCAACCTGGTGTCAACATAAATAGGAATTTTCTGTCATTAAAATGAATGTGAAAAAAAAATGTAATTTATGTGACTAGTCATTGGCAACAATACTGGTGGCCAAAATATGAAAAAAATAGTGACATTGTATATACATATTGCTAGCATGTAAAAATACAGAAAGAGCTAGTTATAGCGACAATATCTCCTTTAAACAGGTACATATAGAGATGGCACTTCTCTACAGTTCATTTTGGGAGGTAAATTCACTTTTTGATGAGTATGTCCATAAAGTATCCTGGGTATCTTTTCATGGGACAAGTTTGTACCATGCCGTATCCCCCTCCCACACCACAACAAACAAATCTGATCAGTGTATTCAGAAACTGGATTAGTAGCTGATTACAAGAGGTGGGTTGGTAATGCCGTCTTACCTCATCCAGACAGGAAGAAGAGAGAGAAATATGGAATTTTACTGTAATTATATTGTTGTAATAAATATAACTTTTGGAATGCAAAATGTAGTCTTGTAGTTCGTTCTGTGCAGTATGCGGCACTACTGTATGTGACCATTATTCTCTGGTTTTAGTATGTATGCTATTTGTAATTCCTTTAAGTGAACATTACACATTCTGCAGCAACATGTCAGTTTTAACTAAACTCTGATGTGGTTTGACTGATAAGATTAGTCACATTTACCTGCTGTTTGCCTTGAAAAGTACATGGACACAGGTTAGAGAAATGAAGAACTGTATTGTAGCTAAATTCTGGGCAAATAGTTCTTTGTTACAAGCTGTTTCAAACATCATGGTTGCTATGACAACCTCTGCTAGATAACCCATTTGAGAAAATACTTGTAGAACCTAGCACTCTATTATCTGTCATTCAATAATTTCATGTTCATAATAACTAGGAGATCAATGGCTATCCTTAGAGACCATTTGTTGAAAGGGCAGGTGCGCTGTTGACAGCACACAAGAAATAGTTGTTTGTATTTTCTGTCCTGGCAGACGGCATCTAACAGATACTGTCTTTGTTTCAGCAAAGTTTTTTTTTTTTCTTAAATTATTTTAAAAATTAAACAATTATCATGATGTGAAGGACAAAACACTTCTTTATGTTTTTGGTTAGGTGCCACTGTATTTTTTAAATCTTGTTAATTACCTCATCCAAAGTTATGTATTTAGGGATCTAGTTATACATTTTTTAGATAAGCTTTAAGAGAAAGAAAATGTGAATAAAATATGTACTTTTTAAGGCAACCCTTTAAATATACAGTTTCTTCAAAATGACTTAAAGTGCTTAAGGGGATGGTTGGAATGAATTTAATGAATGTTGTATATCTGCCGGTTGTTCAGTTTTTATGTTTTTTTTTTAATTATTTCATTTTTTGGTTCAGAATCTCTCTTGTTTTCACTTAAATGGTCTTTAAATGGTCATTATGCTGGTTATGCTGACAAGCAGATTCTGAAGTAAGACTGGAAGAGCAATAGTGCAGGTCATACATGAAAGAATAAGTAATTAAAGTTAACCGTAGATTTAAAAAAATCAAGCACCACAATAAGGGACTCCTTTTTAAAAGTGTTAATTCACCTGGCTACAGTTCGTGTTGCATCATCGAAATAGACAATAATTCACTTTTCACTGTTTGCTAAGAGGAGAATACATTTGTCGATCAAGCGGAGAATGGCAATTGCTGCCTCATGCATAGTGTGGCATAGTCAGTCTGACAGAAATAGGATGAGAAGTCATGCAAAGTGAGATGAATTTGACAAGTGAAGGGCAGTGAAATCAGCCTCACCATGTCCCACTAACTGTATTCTGTGAATATTCGATTGATTTCTATGTCACCTTGTCCCTAAGTCATGACTATCGTAGCCACCCAAATTGGTCATGTATTCGCCACTTCGCAGAGTTTAGTCAATAAGCAACCATGGGGAAGTGGTGAATAGATGTGAATTCATAGCTCTACGTGACTATTCAAACTTTTGACAATGAGTCCCTTATTGATTTATTTAGTTGATGGGGATCAGTGGACCAGAACAACCAAAAAATGGCATTGTTGACCCATTAAGCTCTTATGGAAGCCCTACTGCTTTACATTCATGAAAAAGTTCACATCTATACCCAGTACTAGAGAGTATGGGGAACATATCATGTGTGTGACCTTAAATACCTCTCTACTTTGGTCAGTTCTGACCACATCAATTTGTTTTAAATCCTATCCCACTTAACAATGTTAACCCACAACTCCTTTTTTTAAACTCAGTACAAACTTACTTAAAAAAATGTAAGTTTTCCTTTACTACAAAGGTCAAAGATCTGTACTGCACATGTACTCTATTTAAACATGCAAATACATCGCTGTGAGTATTATTTTCCTTGGATGTGTGTGTGTATATATATATATATATATATATATATACTGTATATATATGA
>WMED01019324.1:0-12458 GCA_019650415.1 Pipa parva | reverse complement strand
TTCGCACCTTGCTGAATTACCCCCATAGTGAAATGAGTGTAAGGTAAGCGATCATTTTAAGTAGATATACACATTTGTCTAGGTTCTGTATGAACATGTTTACAATACAAGGTGCTATCTTATTACAGCACAGCACAGGATCTTAATCTGCACTGCCAAACACAGCCTTTGGCCCTTTTGGTAAAGGTATAACCTCCTGGTAAATATACAGCAATACCTGTTCTCTTACTGCCCCCCAATGGAGACTACATTCTATAAAGGATTGACAAACAAAAGGGGGAATCTATGTGTAAAAAATCAACAAATGTTAATGTTTAAGTCAAATAAATAAGTTTTGCAATAAGTTATCTTTAGTTTTTGTTCAATTTATTGTTGTATTACTGATATTTTTAACATAGCACTTAATCTCCTTCCTAGAAAGAAACCGGTCTTGCTGTTACTCTGACTGAAAATATGAGTCACTGGCTGAAGTGCTGACTCCAATGAAAATGTGTTTTTTATGGAGTGCTTGTGAGTTTAATGCTGGGAAGTATTCCTTAGAGTGGTTGCAGGCTTGGAGAAATCTTGTTGAAGTTGAATGGAAATAATAAACGGTCATTTTTGATAGTTCTAAGCTTTAACATTTTGCGTTATTTATAGATAATGTTATTGTGTTTAAACATATAAACTTATGCGTGATACAACTACTGTGAATTGTTTTTCCTTGTTCGATCGGGTGTCTGCTGTTTTTGTCATACAATTGTGGTTGTCAGCAATGTGTTAAGTATATGATTTTTTTTAAATGTCCAATCCTCCTAAACATTTTGCAGTGTTTATTAAGTAAATATGAGTCAGATTGGGTGAAATTTATTAAATTCATAATTTTTACCGATCGATCGGAATTTCGATCGATCAATTGGAATTTAATTTCATGCGATCGTTTCGCCTTTAATAAATTTCGCCCAGAGAGGGAGAGGAGAAATGGGAGTCAAATAGATACCCAGCCTGAGGAGTTGACAGACTAATTCAGGGACATGTACTCAAAGTAAATCTCCATGTCAAACAATAACAAGCATTTTACTGGTTTAAAAGACTTTTAAAGTCTATAGATTAGTTGCTTATATTTTAAAGGTCACATTGTGACCACAACTGATATATAAATATGTATGTAATATTTTCCATACCTTTACGAAGAAGCTAAACTTTTCTTAATGTTACAGTAAAGTCTAAGAAACTTTACAAATGTTGCAATTCGATTGCAAACTTGTATAGCATTAAAGCAGGGCCAAGTATAGAGGGGGGATAGATGTAACGCAATGCTGTTGGTCCCTGCAGACTGTAACTTATTGAGGACTTAAAGAACTAAGGTGTGATTGTCTTTACGATGGTCCCATTGATGAATTCCCCTCTGTACTAAACTTGCTTCTTGTCTCCTGCTTTTCCAATGTTACTGCTACTGCCTTCTATGCCATATGAGTTAGAGGAAAGTAATTACCTCGTGAGCAGAGAAAGCCTTGAACGAGCTGTGTTCTGAGCTATTTATTTTGTGCAGCAACACAAGGCAAAATAGTAGGATCATTGTTCCTATTTAACAGCTGCAGAGGTGTTTTCCCACAGAACCAACGGGAGGTTCGGAGTACGTTATACTCTGTGACATCACTGGCTGACAGTTTATAAGCAATCAGCACTTCAGGTATCCCTGCTGCTTTGTGCAGTGAATGCAAAAACCCACTCCTTTTTCCACTTGACGGTGCTGTATAAAGCTTATTCAGGATTTATGTGAAAAAATGTTCTGTGGCAGCTTTCATATCTCAGACAAAGGCGACAGATTCAGCACAGCTTGACTAGGATTTCCAGTCATTTTTGCCTCATCCAAAATTATTTTTGATTATTTTGTTATGCTGAGGGTGAAGGGTCAATTTTTTTCAGCTGTTACTTAAACATGAAATGTGTAGCAAGTTAATAGTGTGTGGGGAGTGGCTGTGGGTCATTTTTCTCTTAGGTTACGGGACTTATTCATTTGAAACATTAAGGTGTGTTCTTTGATGTTGCCATATATAATATCGCATTTGGCTTGGGATATTTTCTTATGTTAAGTCAGGTTCATTTATACATAATTTTCTTTATAAAGCACCACAAATTTATACAGCGCTGTACAATTCAGCCATACAAGTACAATAGAGACATGGGAAAAGTGCATTAAACAATAAAAGTAAAATATCACAAGGATACATCACTTTAAGTCAGCGGTTCTCAACCTGTGCCGGGGTCGCGAGGCCATCCCACTGGGGTTGAGAACCGTGCCGACACCCGGAACCGCCCGCAGGAACCCTTCTTATAAGGGTTCCTGAAGGGTGACGTCTGCCGTAAACATCACCACGTGACGCACAACGTGATGACGTTCAACCGAAACGTCATCACGAGCGGCATGGTGACGTCAGCGGGGGTCACAGTCTCAAAAAGGTTGAGAACTGCTGCTTTAAGTGCTAGGTTGTGGTCGACACAAGAGGCTGGAGGTCCCTGCCCCCTAGAGCTTACACTCTAAATGGATGAAAGACTTGCATACACAGATAGAAGAGTAGTAAGAGCTGCAACAATTGACACAGGTCAATAAATACAAATATTAAGCATAAATAACCAAATAAAGATAAAATAAAATATATACTGTACATAAGTCAGTGATAAATATCAGTGCTAGTGCTTCATAAGGAAGGATTTCAGATTGGTTTTAAAAGTTCAGAGGGAATGTTCCTGGTGAAGATAAAGGGGTTTAGAATTACAGATGTGGGGGGCAGAGAGAGAAGAGGGGTTAAGACGAGAAAGGACAGTATTGGTTAGTTGCATGCAAAGCTGGTTGCTTTGGGATGAGCGCAGTTGATGTCGAGGAATGTACAGGCATACGAGTGAAGAAATGTAGGGAGGGGAAATGGAGTAAAGTGCCTTAAATGTTAGAAGGATAACACTGCAAATGATTCTTTTGCTTACGGGGAGCCAAGAAGCAGAGAGTGATTGGGAGAAGGGCTGTCCCCTCTGGGGAGAGAGGGAGAGAAATCTGGCAGCAGAACTTAATATAGACTGGAGTGAGGAGAGGTGGGAGGCTGGAAGGTCAGATAAAAGAACATTGCAGTAGTCCAAGCGGGATAGGACGAGAGCATGCATGAGGGTGTTAGCAATATTGTCATGGAAAAATTGAAAGGTTTTAGCAGTGGAGGAGATTTGTTTAAAGAAGGAAAAATCACCCTGAGACATCATACAGAGGTTTCAGGGTTGATGATCGATGCATTAACTAGAATGGAAAAGGTAGGAGCGAGTTCAGCTTTGGGCAGAAAGATAATCCATTCTGTTTTATCAAGATTTTATTTGAGCTGGCGCTTGGCCATGAGGAGATTGCTAGGAAACAGCTAGAAATTTTAGTCTGTATTTCAGCTGTTAGCACATGAGCAAATAAGTAAATTTTGGTATCATCTGCATACAAGTGATACTGAAGACCAAATGAATTGATGATATCACCCAAGGAAAGAGTGTACAGGGAGAACAGGAGGGGTCAAGGACAGAGCCTTGGGGCACTCCAACCCTAAGTGGGACAGGAGAAGAGGTGTTAGCATTGGAGGCGAAGTCTACCAATATACAGCTTGATTATGGACCCCAAGTGCATGGAGAATTTGAATAAGAAGGGAGTGATTGACAGTGTCAAATGCAGAGGAAAGGTCTAGGACAGGGATGCGAACCTATGGCATGGGTGCCAGAGAAGGCACGCAGAGCCCTCTCTGTTGGCACTCGAGCCGTCGCCAAACCCTGCCTTCAGTACAGGCCACGGACCTGATCTGACAGTCTTCAGGCCGGATCCGTGGCCTGCACTGAAGGAGCGCACGCTCGAAGGGGAGCTTTCCTCCCCCGATGCATGTGCGCTCCTCCCCCAGCGCTGGTGTGATGACATCACTCACCAGCACCGGCACTTCAGGGGACGCACTGATGGGTGGGAGACGTGCCAAAAAGGTTCGCCACCCCTGGTCTAGGAGAATTAGTACAGAAAAGTGACCCTTTGCTTTGGCAACCTGAAGATCATTTGCAAGTTTACAAAGAGCAGTCTCCGTAGAGTAGACTGGCTTAAAACCAAACTCCATCCAGAGATGGTGAGCATGTAGATAGTTATTGAGGTAGGTACAGGCAAGACATTCTAGAAGTTGAGAAGCCAGAGGCAAGAGAGAGACAGGATGGTAGTTAACGAGACATGCTGAGTCCAGTGTAGATTTTTTAAGGATGGGTTTAATACTGGCCTGTTTAAACAAAGAAGGAAATGTCAATGAGGCCTTCTGCCTCCCAATTCACCGCTTTATTTAATTTAATTTATTTTTTTGGCAAAGTCGGATCTGTTCACTCCAAGAGCAAAGCATTACTTCAAAACATGATAAATAGTTTGCAGTTTGGTGGTAGTTTGCAGCAAAAAGACGCCAAGCAGTGCGTACATAGGTTGATTTACTACCTGAAAATAATCTTTGCTGCATATGCAAAATTGGAGAAGAGTCAAGTTTTTACAGATTCATGTATGTCTATATTTATAAAGAACATGCAAACTATAAAATTTTTCTGCTGCCAATAAAATTGCCTGCTCTTCTTTTAAAGGCAAACTAAAGCTCGTTTCTACTAGTGATTCTTAAGGGGGAGGGGGAATCACCTACCGATAGGGGTTTTAGGCTCCATCACTGCCTCCTGCTCTGTGATTCACTTTTTCACTGAGGCAATCTGCCACTTAGGGGCGTTATTCACTAAGGTGCGAATTCGACTGTCGAATTCTCAAATGGCGGATTTCCATAGGAAATCCGTGACAATTTCCCCATTGTAAAGTCACAACAAGTTTTTAAAGTTAAGATTGCGACAATTTTCCCACAATAAAGTCTCAACTGTGACAATAATATCATTATAAAGATGCGACTGTCTTTATCTGGCGAAGTCACACCTATACGCAACAATTTGGACTTTAGTGAATAACCCCCCTTAGTGAATAAGGAGTAGGGAATTCGAGTGTTGCGACCTGAAGAAACATGGATACACTTCAACAGTCGAATTTGCACTTTAATGAATAAGTTCCTTTGATGTGGTTTGTTGAGTGGCAAATCAGTGATGTTCCAATAGCCAGACGTGATGCTCTAGAGGATTTCTGTAACCTCATAGGATTTCAAGAGCTCCATGCAATTTTTTTATGTATAACTTAAGAGGTTTTTAGCACATGATATGTAGATATCACAAACAATTGACCACGGACCTCGGAGAAGTTGAATAGCAATGGTATAACTGAGCAGTGTAAGGTCTCTTTAACTTTAACAGATTCAAAGCTACCATTAATATTTAGGCAGAGTTTTCATTAGCTTCTTCCTCGGTGGTGTCCAGATGACGGCTAGTAAACACTTCACTGTACAGTTCAGTGCAATGAAACAAAGCTCCTTTCTGAATGTAGACCGAGGCCAAAGAGTTTTGAAAGATGAATTGCACATAATAACAGCGTTAGTTATGCATCCAGTTTACATTCAGGCACGAGCAATAGTGCATTATTTCATTTACATTAATCAAGTTAATGAGGTTTGAATTCTAATGAAATGTCTTCTGTGAGGTATAGGGGGATGTTTACAAAGGTTTCTGCTGATTTATATAGGATCGAAAAGTAGTTTTTGATGTAGAAAAAAAAACAAACTACATTAAAAAGAGATGTTTAACGCAGCGATAAAAGCTTTTTAAATATGCGATACTGTATAATAATAATAATAATAAAAAAATGTTTCTCCAGCGTCGACTTTTATTAACATCCCCCATAGTATTTTTTTGCTTTGCTTCCAGCAGTCCTAATTTGCTTCATGGCTGGATGACAGACTATCTTTATATTGCATTATTTTCAGTATTGCAGCATGATGAGTTTATCTGCACCATGCTTGACATAACGGATTGGTGGAAATAAACAAAATGTTCCTATAGTAATGATATATGGACTTGCATATCTTTTAGTCAGTAAAAAAAAAAACACCATTGTGTCGCTTAGAAATGCCTACAATAGGATTAATTATAATTGTAAGATTTTGGATTGATTTAAAGTGATAGTGTTACATTTCACCATCTTCTAAATTTACTGGTAAGTCATATTTTCGCATTGCACCAGTGACTTCTGTAACTGAATTTTGATATCAATGGTATGCTTTGAAAATTTTTTTAGGTGAGGGTGAGGCTCCTACCCATTGGATTCTGGGAAATGCAGTTCAAAAGACTAATAGGAATATGGCGTGATAATTTATTGAATTGTGATAAATGAAGCAGGGATGTATTTTATTATTTTTCAGTCAGCTCTGGTACATTGCTGCATGTGTTCACTGAAACAAGAGCAGACATCATATGACTTTAGCTCTAAATCTAATGGGTAAAGAAGCCCTAGCTGCAGCATCAGGGTCGAACTAGCCCACCTGGCAGGCTGGCCTGACATGGCTGTTATCTCCCATTGCAAGGTGTGTCATGCACTGCGCAACATCCACCCTATGCATGATACATAGCTGAAATCCCCACAGTACCAGTATGCATCAGATGTATATAACTAATCTCCAAAAAGAAATGAGGTATAGTGAAAAATACTTCAACTGTGCTGAGACTTTAGCAGAGCTTCCAGTCAGGTTTTCTTCTGTAGGTAGGATTATATATGTTGAAGAACTATACAAAACAGCAACTCCCAGAATGTCTTGAGTTGGCTGAAAGATATTGTGAATAAAAGATGGCAACTATTCATAGACTGGTGGCAATTTCTGTGATTCATTTCTGTGTTTATTTAACAGAATACTGCCTGGACCACTTGCATGATGCTTTCTAAAATATCTGCCCTATGGTTTAGCTGTGTCAGTATCTCTTTGAGCACAATAGAAGTGCAGTCTACCCGACAGGAAGTCACATATCCAACAGGAAACACTCTTCTTAGTACAATCAGAAAAAAAGAACTACCGGTACTACTATACTCAAAATGACATATGTTTCAAGACAGGAGCAATCCTTATTTTTTTTATTTTTTTTTTTAATATTGTTAACCACATCTGAACTGCTGAATCGTTGCCACTTTTCCTTTTGGGTATATGACTGTTGTCTCTCTGATAGAGCCTGTAGTAAAGGTATACAGAAAACTTTTATTATTTCTAACACATATGAATGTATCCAAGGTTTTGGTGCAGATATGTATACTTTTTTGTGTGTGTGTGTGTGTGGTGTTTGTATATACAGTACATATGTTTTGTGTGTGAATGGCTACAACTGTTCCCTCTGTGTACTCTTCAATGTATTCGACTTTACCTTCACATTAGAGGCCTCTGCCAGCACAATACATTTTTCAGCTGCCTGTCTGGAGACTCGCATTCCAAACAGACAGCACAGTCTTGTGACATCAGAGTGACTGCCATGCGTGTGACAGCAGCGCATTCAGCCAAAGTAAATAAAGTGGAGGGCTTTGGAAATATGTTTACAAAAAAAACATACTCTTACAACAGTACAAGCCAGTGTAATACAGATGCCTGCAATGCTTCGGAAAGCAGCTTTAACACAGATGTCACATAAAATCCCTTGAGAGAGCTAGAGAGAGAGGGAATGGTGTTTTAAGGCCAGCTCATGTTTCTCCCAGCATGCTTAGCAATGACGTCCCTGAGCTGGATTTGGCATTCACTCCTCCCAGCAATATAAACAAAGAGAAAAGGGCAGAAGTCATCTGTGAAAGGTGAATTCTAGCAAAATCATTTTAAAGCTAGTAAAGCTTGAAGTGGACAAGGAAAATCCACGTACCGTGGATACGTTCCAAACCTCATTCTAAATTGGCTCTGTTGTGTCAATAGAATAATATGCAAATGGTCGAAACTGCAGAAGTGCATTGAGGTGGTGTCCCTGTGCAGAATATATTAGTTTTTTTTTTGTTTTTTTTGTTTTTTTTTTACTGAAAAGGAAAGAAATCAATGATAGAAAATGACAACATGGAAGGTGCTAACCAGTTAGCACTTTCACTGTGCTACATGTCAAGTCTGTGTCCCTTAGACAGTCTGTAGCTTTAAGTACTGTCTTATTGGTTAAGAGAAGGTGTCTGTCTCTCCTCATGTTCCTGAAAGGGATACTGGGATACCCTGTCTGGTCCAGTTTCCACTGAGATTTAGGATTGTTTGAGCCTCTGCTGTTGCTGTTGACTTAACCATTCCTGGCATTCTTGGAAAGCTTTAGTTTATCAGTGACCATTTGTGGATAAAGCCCTGGATCCAATGGAGAACTACATATTGACAATCCTCCTTCATTGACTGAATTTCTACAGTTTTGGAACTCCAGTACTAGTTTACTCTACTGCACAATTAAACTCTGTCCACCCCCCATTTATATTGCTTTAATCTGGTAAAGTTAAACTTAATATATCGCAGACTTAAGTGCCTTTTCTTTGTTTTGTGCTTTGATCTTTTCTTTTCTTTTTTCTTTTTTGTTGTTGGAAAACATCACATTTCATAAAAGAAACCTTTTTATGTTTATTTTCCACCCCTAAAGAATGTTTTTTTGCAAGACTTGTCCATATTCCTCCAGGGTGGTATGAGGGGGATAGTGGAATTTATGGCTATATGTCCAGCTCCATGTAGAGCCATAGAGTTTGTTGGAATTTTCATATTTTATGAGCTCTAGACAGGAAAACATTCCGGAACCTACAGTACACTGTTTCTAGGTAGTGAAAGTGATTCTGAGAGCTACTTTGTCCTTCTTAAAAAAAGGAAAATGATTTTCCAGTTGAATATGGAGCTGTCCTCATGGTTTGAATTATTTTGCTTTAAACATCTGGTGACGATTGTGTTCCAATGGCGAGTCGTCACTTTTCTATGAAATGGCAGCAACAACACATCTCCAAGAACATTACAGTATAAAAAGGTTGTTGAATCCCAATTCATGCGTCAGCGCTGCTACACAGAATTCAACTCTAATCCCTTGTTCTTATTTGTCACACTATGAAAACAAACTGCCCTTTTATTTTCCAACATTGGCAAATGATCTTTAGGGCCTGTCTTTTGTCATAACAAATTAGGTTTTGGCCTAGCTAGAAATACAGTGATTTTGTAATTGAATTGAATGGTAACATTTTATAGTAATAAGCAAAGTAGATAGCATGGTATATACAGTATAGAGGTACAGTTTGGGCGAAATTTATTAAACGCGGTATTTACCGCACGCTCGGTATTTACCATCGCGCGATGGTAAACCCGCTCGATTTACCATCGCGCGATGGTAAATACCGAGCGTGTGGTAAATACCGCGTTTAATAAATTTCGCCCTTTGTGTTAAACTAGGTGAGAGAGAGCAGCTGTAAGATACTAGGGCTGATACAACCTTCAGATAACTTCTCAGGGGGTTATTCACTAAAGTCCAAACTGTTGCGTATAGGTGTGAATTTGCCAGATAAAGACAGTCGCAATAGGCTGCTACTGTCGCAGTCGCGTCTTTATAATGAGAATATTGTTTATTATGGGAAAATTGTCGCAATCTTAACATAAAAAAATTATTGCGACTTTACAATGGGGAAATTGTCGCGGATTTGCTATGGGAATCCGCTGTTTGCAAATTTGACAGTTGAATTCGCACCTTAGTGAATAACCCCCTCAGGAAGAAATTCAAAAAGACAGCGCTATCCGTTTAGGAAACAAAATAGGCCATTGCTTTTTTTTCTTCTATTTTGTTTCTTAAACAGAGAGCGCCATCTTTTTGAATCACTATCTGAGACTTCTGACATTTTGTGGGTTAAAAAGGACTGGCTGCACACCCCTAATCAGAGGATCATACTTTTGAGATGCTGGGGCTTGCTGTTTATTTTTTACATTCATGTAACATCTGCTCTCGTCTACTTTCCTTTTATACACTTAGAAATGTGATCTGGATCCTTCAAGCTGTTGGTAGGATGCTGTGTGTTATAGTTCAGCATTTTCACACATTTTAGATATCTCGTGCAGACAAACCAGGGCAGCCATTAGTGGAATGGTAAATAGCCACTCCAGCAGTGCTGTGCAACAATATTAAGCCTTGCGTTAGAGGGCAACCAATGCATCCTAAATATACATGGCAAAATGGGTTCTTTATCGCAGCCAAGCAAAAATCTAGTGGCATATAGCAAGGATTGTAAAGAGTTGTTAAATGCAAAAGACTATCGGACTTCGTTCTAAATTACACCACAGAAGAAAAAAAAAATCAAATCTAAAGTGGTCGATATTCAACCTGAATGGAGGAGTGGGGGATATTCATTGCTTACATATTACTGGACTAAGTTACTGGTGATAAATAGGGAAGCTATGCAAGTCACTTGGAGGTACTCTGATGGGATTCCATAACAGATTAGGGGTCAGTTAGATTTGTCACAACTCCATCTCCCTTGTTATACCCCATCCTGGTTATAGAATGTGGTCAATTTCCAGGCTGCTCTCTAGATTTTTTGCTGCAATTATTACACCTAACTCATCAAAATAAGATAACTTGTTGTAAATAATATTTGCTTGCAAACCAAATAACTTGCTTTAACTTCACAGAGCAGTGAGCAACATTTGTAACATTCTTTCTGGATGACAGTTTGTCAAGGAGCAGACAATAGATTATTCATAACATTTATCAGTTTTATATATGGTTTACAGCCTGTGTCCTCCAGATTTTTTTCTCTTCTTTTCCTCATATTAACACCGGAATACTAAGGATTGCCGACTAAGGCAGGGGTCACACTAGCTGTTTTTTCAGCTGAGCTGTTTTTATTTAGGCTCATTATGTCTATGGTGCAAAACACAATAGCCTATGTGGATTATTCCAAAGGAAACAATAGAGACTATTTTTCCACCTCAGCTGAAAAACATCCAATGTTACCCTGGCCTAAGAGAATGGTAAAAAGATTACTTACATTTTTCCTACTAAATATCCCACAATTCTCACTTTCAGGTTTGTGTGTATAGCAAGAGCGGGATGGGGCGATGAACTGACGGTCTGAAAGTAGTGTGTGTTTTGGCTGTGTTATCCGGATGGTCAGTGTTTACTTCCCTCATTCCAGGTCTTGTACCTTCGTGTACTTGGCTTCTTGTTATCTGAAAATACCAAATTCAATCCCAGTGTTTGCTTAACTCTGTTTAAAAAAAAAAGTAATCAATGAGAATTGTGATACCTTGAATTCCTTGAAGATCCACTATTCATGACTGTGAAGGTCCATTTTATGTATTTAACGTTTACTATATTTGTTTTACTCCCCTTTATGGATTAAAACAAAAATCACAAGCCTCTCTTTAGCTGCCAGTCCCCAAATTACTAACATAATTTTAACAGGCATTCTGGTACTTTTCCATCATTAGAGACATCAACCCCGGACTGCTCTGATCTTTCTGCACCTAATGCTGGGGATGAAACATTTTAATAACTCTTTATACCACAAACTTAAACTAAGCTGACTACATTTTTTTTAAACCAGACATTAAATAGGGGGATATTTATGAAGACCATTTCAATCCTTTTGATTTATTTTGCCATGCTTTGCTGCATTTTCCTATTAATTTCCTTTTTTGCTGTAGTTTTCAAATCTGCAGATTTATTTCAATGTCGGAAAAAAAAAAATCCTTAACGATAAATATCATTCAGTTGAAAGTGGCACACTTGCCAGTGTTTATCTGTTAGGTTCACCTTCCATTACAAATCGATGGCCTTTTTTGAGGGAAAAACTTTTTCGACTGTTGCTAATTGACAATGGGGTGCGGTGGCTAGGTGGTTAACACTGCTGCCTTGCTGCAGTGCTGGGATCTGGGTTCTGGGTTCAATTCTCTACCCTGGACTTCATCTGCATGGAGTTTATATGTTCTCCTTGCACTTGTATGGGTTTCCGTTGGGCACTCCAGTTTCCTCCCACAATCCAAAAACATACATCTGTGCCTGTCTATGTGTGTGTGAATGAATAGGGAAACTAGATTGTAAGCTCCTTTGCCTCCCTTAATGAATACTAGATTTTGTAAGTATACCATCAGCAATTTAATAGGATCCACAGCTTAATGTAGCGGCATTAAAGATGAACCGTTCCCTGCCTAAGAAATGCTTTGGATGTAACTGATTTACAATAAATTAGCTCAAAACATCAAATACTTTACTGATGAAATAGGATCACATGGAGTGGGTTATTGACTAAAGTGAGAATTCTACTGTCGAATTCTCAAACAGCAGATTCCCATAGCAAATCGGTGACAAAATCAATTTTAAAGTCGGGAACCGCAACGATATTCCCATAATGAAATTGCGACTGACACAGTAGCAATCTATTGCAAAAATCTTTAGCTGACAAAATTATAACTTTACGCAATAATTTGGACTTTAGCCAATAAACCCCAAAGTCTTCTAGCAAAGGCCAAAACATTTGGAAAATGGTACAGAAAGTACCTTAAAGCAGAGGTCCCCAACCTTTTTTGCACCAGGGACCGGCTGTAAGCAAGACCAGT
>WMED01019323.1:0-12458 GCA_019650415.1 Pipa parva | reverse complement strand
TTAAGGCATTCCACTCTCTTGCCCCACCCTACATTTCCTCACTCTTAAGTCTGTATGTTCTTCGGTGTCCACTACGTTCCTCTAACAGCAACCAGCTTTGCGTTCCTCGTACTAATACTGCCCTTTTTTGTCTTAAACCCTTTTCACTCTCTGCTCCTCACCTTTGGAATTCTTTACCCCCTTTGTCTCTGACAGGTACATTCCCTCTCCACCTTCAAAACCAAATTGAAATCCTAACAGAGCACTAGCACTGTTTCTTATCATTGATTTTATGTATAATTTTTGTTTAATATCTGTATATATATATTGTATTTGTCTATTTATTCACTGTATTTATCTATATCTATTTTGATATATTTATTTGTATTTATGGACCTATGACTCCACAGCTCTTATTGTCCTATCTGTGTATGTAAGTCTTCCTCCCACTTAGATTGTAAGCTCCTTGGGGCAGGGACCTCCAACCTCTTGTGTCAATCACAAACTAGCACTTAATTTGATGTATCCTTGTAATATTTTACTTGTATTGTTTTATGCACTTTTCCCTTGTTTGTATTGTACTTGTACTGCTGAATTGTACAGCGCTGCGTAAATTTGTGGCGCTTTATAAATAAAATTATACATACATACAGTGTGTTGTGGAACCCCTGGGTTGTCCTTGCGGAACCCCGGTTGAAAATCACTGACCTAAACAGTCTTTCTTTTCTGCCTCTTCTTCAGTTTGTTTTGGGTTAACATCAGCCTGAGGGGAATGTTCTCCATTGGTACTGGTGGTAGGAGGAATCTGTTGAGTTCCAGGAAGCTCCTGTAGTTCTTCAGTTGCCTCCTCAGACCCTGTAAATGAAAATATTTAGTATAACTAGCACAGAGGAAAATAGAGAAAAATATGGACAAATTAGACAAAGGGATTGTCTCAATTGCGTGTGACACATATTTGACTAAATTTTAAATTCTATACAACAGTGCTAATAAGAAGTCATATCTGCTACATGCAAGCATTGAAATATCTCTAACTTCCTGGTTTGGAAGTGCCACAGAGGTATATCCCAGACTACAGGAAAATTAGTCTTGCAATCTTATATTAATCTGCAGTCCTATATATAACAGGTGTAGAAATTTTCCCAAGTGTGTATTTCTATTAGACTAATGCAGTGGTTCTTAACCGGGGTTCTATCGAACCCTAGGGGTTCAGTGAGTCGGTCTCAGGGTTTTGGCGGAGCCTCCGCTACGGACGTCAAGACACGCAGGTCATGTGATTTATCACTAAAGAAGGGTTACTTAAAAAATGAAACACATAATAACCTTTAATATACATAGGAAATTAAAACTTTACACATCTGTATTACAGATCACACAAAAGGACATAGATATAAAGCAGTCCATGAATCCAGCATGAGAAAACATGAAACTGTCAGATATAAATTAGATCTGATCCTTACCCTTCTCCTGATGTGCTGCGATGAGCTTTTGTTCAACTTCTCTTTGTAGACGTTTCTGTTCCTCGTAATACTCCAGTGTCTCTTGGGGCAGTTTTTCACCAGGCAACCGTGGAGGAAGTAACAGTGTATTCTGAGAATCATAGCCTTTAAGCATCCTTAAAATCTAAATCCAAACAGATATTTTATTATTTTATGCTTACTGCTATTTGTTTAATCCAGGTTACAGAGCATTTATGTTCAAGCAAAATGATTGACACAAATAGTATTGCTACCTGTTTGATTTTGACTCAAGACAGTGCAGTTGTAGCTGGAGCTGTCTGGGTCTTGGGAACCTTTTTGAGGATCTAAAACCAGGACACTTCGTGAAAGTTAAGTTGAATAATTTAACTGCTGGTGTGTTTCCTTAGTTCACCAAAAGATGTCACTGTCTAAAACTGTATAGAAACACTTAGTGCAGGGGAAGAAAGGATGGACTGAGAATTGAACATGCAGTTTTAAAGCAAACCTTCTTAAAACATATGGACTTCACATTGTCTCTGCTACATAGAAAGCATTTCCACACAAAACCAAAAACTAAAGGTAAATCCAGTGCTCATGGAAAAGTGTGAGGAGACATATAAATCACTCCTTAATGACCCTGTGGCCGCTGAGCAACCAGAACCACTGGTTTACTAACACAGATAAAACCTTAGCTCCTCAGCGATATATTAACCCTACAGACTTAACAGGCAAGCGCAACAAGTAAAATGTGAATTACTTCTGAGAAGTATGGTTTGGGAGTAAAAGGTCAGCAAAACCTTTCACTCCTTTATTTGCATGTCTATATTTGGGAATATAGTGGGCATTGTTGCAGTGTTTTTAGTTTCAAGGGAATACCCAAATATATAAATAAATATATAAAAAATACATTATTGGTGCTAGCCTTGCTATTCTTGGCAGCTTAAAGCACAACTGAAACCCAGCAACAAAGGTGAATGAAGGTACCCAACCAGACAGTTCAGGCAGATGAAAGGAGGTTGAAGACTTCCTGAAATGTTGGTTTTGTTACACTGGTTGCTGTCTGTCTGTATAAACAGTTAAGCACCTAAATTGCTCTGTGCAGTCTTGTAACTTTTTTCTGATTCTTTAATGTCTGATCACTGCTGCCTTGTATTTTATTTCATTTTTTGAGCTGATGCACTATGTTGAGGGTTATCTTTGTACTGCTGCACTATATTTGATTTTATTTTTGAGCTGATGCACTATGTTCAGGGCTATTTGATTTTATTTTTGAGCTGATGCACCATGTTGAAGGTTATCTTTGTATGCTGCATTATATTTGATTTCGTTTTTTGAGCTAATACACCATGTTGAAGGTTATCTTTGTATGCTGCATTATATTTGATTTCGTTTTTTGAGCTAATACACCATGTTGAAGGTTATCTTTGCACTGGTGCACTGAATTGCGCATTACCTAATATTATTTGAAATTATCTGGGGCACTAAAGGGCTTTTATGTCTAGGTAGGTCCATTTGTTTATTTGTGGATTGCTTCTTTCTGTGAAACTCTAATAATGTGCATACATCCTTTCTATCAGTTTTCATATGGTTTGCCTTACACAGTTTAAATATATTGCTATGTGCTCTGCACACATTCTGGGATCTGCTCAATTTTCTTATGAACAAATGTAACAACCGTTGACACAATCGGAAGAAAATAAAGAACTGCACCTGTGACACTTCTATAGACGCTGAAAAGCCTTATAGCTTCCTTGAAAGAAGGAGCACTGTTAGTAATGTTTACCTACCATTCTCTTGATCATTTCATGTTTTTTTAAAATATTGCCAAAAATAATTAAATTGCATTTTTTTTATATGCCATATAGTTCAGAATATACACTGCCAACAATCTTCTTACCTTGTCTTCTTCCAAGTACTGCTTGTCCATTTCCAAGCAATAAAACTCTATGGGAAAGCTGCATGGATTTTTTACAATAACTTCAATATCATCCCCAGAGCTAAATGGAAGGATGGGGCCAAACTCTAGTACAGAAGGTACAGAAGGTATAAATTCAAGGCGTGGCTCCATTCCCTTCCCTTCTACTAATATCATCACACGCTGACTGCTCTGAGCCACCTGTATCACCAGTCTCTGACTGTACATTATCTGTGGAACAACAAACAAGGTATATTTAAAGAAAATGAGTCAGTGGTTTAAAAGAACATGTTGCTACTAAATAAGATTGTATTTTAGTTTCCTCAACTTTGATCATGCTTTTTAGTAATTTCCAGGAATATCTTTTGTCTTGTCCTTTTCTAATGAACCTACACTTAATATCTTTGGGTTCCTGAGGAAGCCGCGTGCATTTTTATTGCACTTCTTCACAGGTTCTGTTATTTTTACACTTAATATAAAGCATACATCAGCTGTACCATTCATAAAGTTAAAGACTTATGTGACAATTACTTTATCAAATTTTAATGTTTTTTTTGCATGCTACTCTCAGTCCTCAAAATAATACATTTTGTAATGGTCTCCTTATTTAATAACTTGTCATATTGTAACTAGCGACATTTTCTTTCCAACACATTTGCAAAGTAAAGTTTATTTCCTCCTAAACAATAAGAAATCAATTCTCCCAGGTGAGTGTGGGGGGATTTATTGACTATCAAATAATATATGTAGAGAGGAAGATTTCAAATAGTCTGCTAGTCATTGATAAGTAGAAAAAGCCACAAGATAAATAAGAAAATGTGATTTGTTTACATGATGTCTAATGACATTTCACTCCTAAATAGTGAACCATAGCTTCCGTCTTTGAGTACAAGAAAGAGGTTTTTAAAACAATGATAGTAAAGGGGAGTGGACAATCAGATTCACAAATCTCTAATAAACAGGATCAGGGAAGTAAAATATATGGGCACCAGAAATTGAACATTACCAGCATTAATACACTTTAGACATTGGCTAATTTCTTCACAAATCCCTGGTAAAATAAATGACAAAGAAAGGACTAGTGTTGAGCAAAGTTACTGAATCAAAATAAGCAGCCATGGCCCCCAAATCCAAAGTGATTTAGCTTCCACTCAGAGTAAGCTAAGAGTTATTCTATCCAAATAAACATCCTCATCTAACTTAGACTTAATGGTAGGTGGTAATGACATCCTACATCAAATAATTATCATGAAGTGTTAATCCACTTTTGACCTGTTCAATCCTACTTAGTTTACCAATGTGGCTATGAATTTCAGATAGGAGTGTCTCTGTTGTACTCATGGCTATATATTTATAGGCTTTTAGACAACATGGGTACTTTACCTTATTAAAAATTAAATTATCCCAATTAATAGTTAGTGTTTGTCATTTAATTTCCATTAAATAGGCATTTATAAATATACAGTTTATACCTTCTTTGCATATTTAGATTGGTTCATAAGAGTAGTGAATGCTACTTTGCTTGCTTGAGCCAATGTATTCTCTAGACAACTACCTGAGCTTTAATCATGACCATTAGAAGTGCTAGTACCCTGTCATTTTATTTATGGACCTGGAATTTATTCAACCCTTTGCACCCTTTCTATTTTTGTGTTGTTTCAGTTTTGCTTCACATGAAACGTTAAAGGGTAGTTTTTACCTCCTCCTGGGGTAAGAACCGAATTTCAATATTTTTCTTCTGTTCTGGAAGCAGAATTCCAGCCGCAGGAATCATCTCAAAGATAACTGGCTTGGGCTTCAAATCCAGTCTTAGTTTCTTACGAAGGTGCATAGGTAAGTGTTTGTCCACCTGTTGTATTCCAGGTACAAGGGAAAGAACTTTAATAACCTGGTTACTGTTATAGCAGCCAATAACTTTTAAAGGAAATTATCTGAAATTTTTAATGAATGTGATGATTTCTTCAAATTATAATGTTTAGTGTTTCCCTTTAAGTAATACTTTATTTTATATGGATGCAGGACCAAAAATTTAAATTATTCAGTCATGCAACCATTTGATAATATTGATTATTTTTATATTATTAAGGGGATTATTTTTATAATATTTAGATGCTCGCAAGCCCATTAGTTATACCTGAACTTTAGATAATATTTTATGAAGAGCTCAAGGCAGTAGAAAAATGCTACTGTCCAAGAGTTATATCAATGCAGTTGATTTGCAGAAATAAAACATGTATGATTCTTGAGTAAAATTAAATGGATTATTAAAATAAAATATTAAACTTTGTTTAAAACCATTCAGACTAAATATGTTCTAGGTATAAAAAAAAAGAGCATTTTCATTATTTGTGTTACTGTTCCTTTAGGGTCTAAAAGATCATATAGCACAAACTATTAAATCACTACATGTGTTGACATATAGCGGTCAACAATAAAAATTTCTGCAAAAAGGAAGCTGGTCTACATAAAGAGCAGTGGTCTGTCTCAATATATGGCATTAGTTTAGAAAAAAATATCAAATGCCTAGTTTCATTGCTGCAGCACCATTCTCCAATGCTGGATCTCATCTAACCCTTCTCTTTTGTAATTTTTCAAAACCACACTAGCAATTTTGATTCCAGAGGACTGGCTGGTGGCTACTCTTCATATGGAGAAAATGCAGGTAAATTTTATGATACTTGGGCTAAATACATGAGGTATCTTCCACCAGATATGAAAGATAAAGAAAGTCTTTCAGTTTACATCCTGGTACACTACAGTAATGTTGTCTGGACATTCTTCTTTTCTACATTTTTCTTATGGCATGCTATGGAGGGCCTCTGGATCCCTTTTATATTAAACAGACATCTCCAAAATGGCAGTTCTGTGGTGAAACTGGAACTATCTCCTATAACATTGTATCCATCTCAAAATTTGCAATTATTTCAATATTTTGGTTTGTGGCATATTTCTCATTTCTTAATAACTTTATCACTGTTCATCTATCTATTCAATTACTGCATTTTAACTTTTTTTTCTACTATGGTTACATAAAAACATTTAAACAAAAAACATATATTGGGTTTTATAGGTCATGTGAAAATAAACGTATATTGAAATATAAACCTGACAAAGGGAGGCAATTGCCTGGTGCCCAGGTACATCATACCTTGCACCAGTGGCCAGTAAAATTGGGTTAAACATCACAAAAAAAAAAAAATCAACACATGCAGAGAGAAAATGAGAAAAGGCAGAGATACTGTATGAAACATACACCAAATACACCAGCAATCATTAAAGGTAATTTTCACCGTTTATATTCATATGAAAACGTAGTTAAGAATGAAAATTGTAACATATATACATAGAAATTCTTTATTACATCTACTGTTAAAAATTTACAAATGAAAGATGTAAGCAATCTCCAAAGTTTATAATGTTATATAGTATAAGAATCGATTACATATTGTTCTAATAAATACAAATAAAAGTACAAAGAGAAAAAAGAAATATACACCAAACATATTGCTAAGATAATCAGGATAATATAAAATAATAAATGTGGTTTTAGTAATAGATGAATAAAATATTGTACAGTGGTGCTGTACCTTGAATTTTTTTTCCTCTCTCATTACTGCCCATTCACATTGCACAGGGAGTGGGTTGTAGAGCTGTATAGATCTTATCTCACACTGCCCACACTGCACTGGACTGAAATGTACCCTGTCACTTGATGTGCACAGAGATGGCATTGTCACATGAGCCCTCACCCTTATTGGGAATTTGGGCCCTCCATATACCTGGGAATAGACAAATATATATATACTTATGCACTAATATACAGGAATGTACAGATTTAAGAATTGCGTGGAGTATGAAATATACCCAACAGACTCAGAGTTCATGTATTTATGGAATGCAGTACAGCCAAGAAATACATTGTTATTAACCTGTATGACCATTAGTGCCTCGACAGGTCCAAGACTAAGATTAGCACTTCGTGGATCAAACTTGACCTGGAACGTTTCAGTCTGACAGCAAGGCAGATTCTTCACCCGATCTAATTCAGTGCTAAATCCTTTGCAAAAGGCAAAGAAAGGGAAACACTTTTACAACCGTTTTCAAAATGATAAAAAACACATCTGCTTCTCTCTAAGAAATGGTTAAATATTCACCTCTGCTCATCATTTATTTCTGGATTAGATTTTAAAAAGGAGACTTATCTTATCTGTAAGGCTAAACATGTGGAAGATACAAGTTTTCTAAAAAAAATTCAGTTTGCCATTATTTTTGATTTATTTAAGCAACTGCTGTTATTTCATTTATATTGAGATGCAGTGAGCCTCTAAGGCTTGTCTATACATTGGTGCCCTGCCTTCGCAAAGTGGAGCACTGTTACTGACATTGGGAGTTTACCTGAATCTTTAAGCCCACGATGATCTGCCTTAAAGGATACAGGGAAATGCCCTGTATTGGTAATTTTCACAATGTGTGTGCGAACATCTCCAAGAATGACAAAGCCAAAATCCAAAAGGTAATCAGGCAGAAGGACCCTGCAATTCAATCACATATCACAACTATGGTAAATATTTCTGACAGTTTTTCACAACAGGAATATTAACAGGACAATAAAGAATTCGGAGATGCAATTTGAATCCAGGGATATCCAGCTAAAGTACAAATACATGTATTCCTATATTATTTTTTTGTCACGTGAACCAGTATATGCTGAAAAACTTCATAGCTCTAAAACTGTGAAAACAATTTGCTGCTGGACATGAAACATATAAAATATAAAATAGCAAAAGACAAATGGTTTATGCAGAAACATTCAAATATTTCGGGTGGGGTAACAGAAAGAAAAGGGGGTTGTAACATTATAATAATAAAAGTTTACATAAAGAAATATTAAACATAAATTGTCTTACAGTAGCTTATTTAAATCAGTATTAAATGATTTGCTCTGTACTTTGTATTTTAATTATTTGCTTTGCATTTTAGCATTTGTCTGATATCCATTTATTTAAAAAAATACTTATTTTTATTAGTAAACCTTTTTATTTGAGAAAAAAAAGAAAGTATAAAATAAGAGAGGGAAAAAGTGTTTGCCTTTCTTATCTATATTCAGTTCTCAGTGAGAGTTTAAGTTCTTATAATCTGTTTGGCCAACATGTTTGTTTGTTTTTATTTTTTGCAGGGTTTGGGTGGGGGTATTTGGGTATTTAAAAGGAAAAGGGGGGGAGGGATGGGGGCTAGGGTGTATGCCTCTGAGAGTCGTTGTGCGTTTATGTTTCCTTTGTAATAATTTCTTCGTATTTTTCTTGTTTCAGTGAATAAGTACCATCTGAGCCAAATCATTTGAGTTTTCATTTTTTGTTTGTAGTCGTGTGCTGATAGATCTTCAAATTTTGCTAGTTCTGACATTTTTTTTGTCCATTCCTTCAATGTCCATTAAAATATTTCAATACACTCACTTCACAAGCTTGCCATTTTCTCTCTGAGCACCCTCTTCATCAGTTCCCTGTGACAGTTGCCCTGTTGCATGTGCCTTTAAAAATAAGCGTTCCATCTCCATCAGTAACAATGGGTTCATCTGTTAGGGAAAGAGAAACAATTCCTATTTCCCACTGCTATTAATATGGCTAAAAAATAAATGAGACCAAATTTGATTAGTTTTCAGATGCTCCCATTTATAATATACAGTATATGTCTATTCAAAATGCACTTGATGTGCAGAAAAGGGTCAATATCATTTGTGGTATGTGTTTAAAGGGTATTATACATGAACTATGTAAAGGTGGGACAGTTCATTAAAATGATATGCTCTTACAGTAGCATCTACTGGCTCCATAAAAGATTCATTATTTGTTGGTAGAGCTGAACTGTTAACTTCATCGCTTCTCTCAGCCATATTTCTCTCTGCCTCTCTCAGACAGGACTGTAACATCTTATTCTCTTAAAAGAAAAAAGAAAAACATGATAACTTCAAGTTTATTGTAAATGACAGGAGGATATTATTGCATAAAAAGTAATAAAATAATATTTCAATACCATACATTTAGATATTGCATAAAAAGACCCCAGACCCCACCACCCCAGAAATGGCAGTTATTTTCTACGGGACAGCTTTGTGGTAATAACCAACAAAACTGCAGTGAAAACACCACATAAACAAAACCACTGAAATTAAATAAAAGGGATTTTCTGTTGTTACTTTTAAATCAATCTGACATTTTCCTATTCTCTATTTCATAAATAGGAGGTAATAAAATATAAAAGGGCAGCCAACAATTTTCAAATAGGCAAAAGTAAATTCTTTGGAAAATAGGTGTATTATTTAGTAGAAATTTAAATATTTCAAGCTGGGATAAAACAATAGTACTTAGGGAGAAAATGCAATCAGTGAAACTATATTGTATATATGACCACTGAAAGTGACAGAAGAGTGAACTTTTACCTGTAATGTTACGAGGCAGGTCCATGCAAATTCTGGGAAATACTGCTTCCCCGTGTACAGTAATGCTTTCTGGCTCCATGTGGGCCACTTGTAACTGAATGACTCTTTGGAACAATTCTGGAACTCCTGGGAAGTAGGACACCTTCAGGATTCCTTCCTCACCAGCAGCAATGTGACCCTGATACCACAAAGACACAATAATATATAAAGAAATACATGGTGCTTTGTAGTATCTTTGGGAGAGTGTGAGATAGTTACTTAATACCTCTTAGTGAACAATAAGTTTTACAGCTCTCAGCAAGTACAGTAAATACAACTGTTTATAGACTGCCAAATATTGTAGTACATTATGGAAAGTTGCTAATTTTTCAATCAATGTCACTGCCACAAAAATGGAACAATCTCAGCAAGAATGTTACTAGGCTGGGACATAGAACAATAGTTAGAGCTAGACATGAGACCAGTATTACCTTCTGCACACAGATAATGCAAGTTAAAGCCATTAAAATCAAACTGTGAATTTCAAAGGGTCCAAAGAGACTACAAACCCTGTGTCCCAGAATTTTATCAATGCTTATGAATGACTACAAATTCAAAAATATGAATGTCTATTTGGCATTTTATTCAGCCTAGCTATAATAAAGCATCACTCCCAACAATGAGCCCACTCTAACCAGCATGCAGTGCAGTTCTTTTACCCAGTATAGTTTATGTTTTACTCTTTATTCAGTAGAATACTTTATCATTGTCTGATCCCTAAAAATCTTTTTTCACCTGCTTTCCTGCTTACTAAATCTCCAAAATATACCAAGTATTAAAAATTGCATTTCAAATGGTTTATGAGATCTCTTTGAAATTAGTTGTTCCATGGAGGATTTTAATATTGCTACAAACTTCTGTGGCATAAATGGTTAGTACTGTATACCATGTTTCCCTGAAAATAAGACAGGATCTTATATTCATTTTTGGTCCTAAAGACATGCTAGGTCTTATTTTTGGAGGATGTCTTATTTTCAGGTAAGCACGATATTGTACAATATATTTATCGTACTTTACTGCAGCTAGGCCTTGTTTTCAGGGGTGGTCTTATATTTCTAATCTTGGAAAAAATTGCACTAGGACATATTTTCGGGGGATGTCCTATTTTTGGGGAAACAGGGTATCTCAGTGGACCTGTGCCTGGGTCTTAGGGAAACTAGCAACAGCGCATCTGTTAAAAAGAAACACTCCTACAGACCTACTCATACAAAAAAAAAAAAAGACAACAAAATATTTATATTCTGGCAGTCTCACAGTAAAAGTGACACTTACAGTGACTGGCTCAACAAACGGCTCCCCAGGCCTGGGCTTCAGGGTTCCCTCAGACTTCTGGTTGAGCACAGTAAAATGAAAGCTGACCTTTCCAGTGTTCCTGAGTGTTATATCTGCCTCTGCCACTAGATTAAAGATCTGTGTAGAAAAAAAAAATGTAGATGTGCAAATAAATGCAGAAAAGTGATGCAAGCTCTTTCAGAGGTATAATACATATAATTCAAACCACAATCTGTCAGGGTGAAAATGATAAATATATTTCACATGGAAAAGAGATACCACAGATCAGATGGAATAGACAGAGAAGAGTTCTACCCCTGTGTTCTGAGCAAGTTCGCACTGTATTTCCATTTCACGGACTGAATAAAGTATCTTTTTTTTTTTTTTTAGAGTGATCTGTCATTCCAATTTTTGCAGTAACAGGATGTGGCACTTGGACAAATCCAATGGTATTAGAAGGTTAGATTCATCTGAATCATTAGGTTTTGGGTAAAATGGATTTAAAAATCCTTGATGTTACGTGGCTCTCATTGATCACAAAATAGAATATAAAAAACAAATCTTTTCTAATTTTAGTATACAACTAGAATTTAATTATCACCCAATTTTCTGTTCAGAATTTGGTACTCTTGAAATATAAAGTAATTGTGGATTTGGACCCTCCGATTTAGTAGCCACCCTTATGTGACATATTCACAGGCAGATGGCAAGAGCAGGCTGGCACCAACATTTGACATATAACAGTTCAGGAAACTATGGTTCTTATTGACTAAAGTCTGAATAGTTGCTTATAGTTCTGAATTTGCATATGACTGCCACTTTCCCATGTTTGCTTATTGAGCAAACAGTCATGTGTGAATATGAGTCTATTTCAGGCAATTATGATAGTTGCGATCTTACAGAGCACTTTTTCATTACTTTGTGTTTGTGTACACAAATGCTTTGACTATTGAACCAGTAACAGAGTTGTTGATGGAACAAATTTGAGTAGGTGTACTGCTCTGAATTCACCCATTTGCCTTCACCACTTCAGGATGGTGAATTGGGGGCTTGATTACAGGGCTCTGGAGAGGTGTAAGGAGACTACTCATTCAAAAGTGACAGTGGTGACAGTGGCTAAATGACATGAACTAGCGAACAAGGTGACATAGAAAAAGATGTATTATTCACTTGTATACAGTATAAATAAGGATATGGTGAGGATGATGTCACTGCATTTCACTGGGAGAATTCAGATCAATTACATGACTTTGCATCCTACTTCTATTTGACTGACTATGCCACATAATGTACCTATCAGCAGTGCTTTAAGTGGGCCGGAACGCACCGGAACGCAGTACCACCACTTCTACATTTT
>WMED01019322.1:0-12458 GCA_019650415.1 Pipa parva | reverse complement strand
ACTTCAGTTCTCCTCATGGCTCTTCAGTTTGTACCGGCAACCATTTTGACAAGACGCAATTCTTTGGTGTCAGAATGAGAGCTCCATGTTATCCTTTACTCCATTCTTTTTTTCACCTTATTGGGGAAAAATAGGCGGAGGAAGCTGGTATTATGGGTATTCTTCTCTACTTGGGAGTGAATTCAGCCTACCATTTTTGGCAAGATCTAATAAGGAACTAAATACACAAATACCCTATGGAGAATTAGTAAAAGTTTTTGCTTGTTCAAAGTGCTCAGCTAAAGTTTTGCTGGGTGGTTCTGTCTCCATTTGTAACAGTTGTTCAGCTATGTCTACTGAGTCCAGAGGTGAGGGCCAAGCCCCAGAAGTTTCTCATGCTGCCCAAGTGGCATCCCCTATTTGGGTACAACTATCTCAATCCATCCTGACTATCCCAGTTGCCAGGAGCAATTGAGAGAATGTTTTTCCAGCAGTAATGAAGTATCATGCAAATGCACTGCTGAGTCAGTTACTTCCAAAGCACCCGCAACAGGTATGCCTTCCTCAGATGAGGAAGATTGCCCAATAGATTTCTCTGAAGTAGAAGCTCTTAAGACCCCTTCTGATGCTCCACTTTCAGCACCAGAATCTTCAGAAGTGGTCACTAACCTTATACAAAAAGTACTAAGGGTTCTAAACATTTCAGACCCTCCAAAGGAGACAGATCCATCTAAAAATATTTTAAAGAGACAGCAAAATGAATGAGGAATTTTTCCTGCATGCGATCAGTTAGATCAAATATTGTTAGGTGAATGGCAACAACCTGATCTCCCCTCCACTAGTAGATGCTCCAGTGTCTAGGTTATCTAGACAAACTACTTTACCAGTATCAGATGCTGCGTCCTTTAAGGATGTATCAGACAAAAAGATCAAAGGCATCTTAAAATCAATTTTTAATGTTGTTGGCACATCTCTATGTCCCATCTTTGCTTTAGCATGGGTAGTCCACACATGTGAACACTGGATCTCACAGCTAGTGGAACATATCCTAGAGCAGTGGTGGCGAACCTTTTTGGCATCAAGTGCCGAAAAGTTGAAGTCACTCACCAGCGCCGTCCCCTGAAGTGTGGACGCTGATGAGTGACGTCATTGCGCCTTTGTCAAGGGAGGAGCGCACCTGCATCAGTGAAGAAGATTTCCATAATGAGGGAGCGCTCCTTTAGTGTAGGCAGCGAATCTGGCCTGAAAACTGTCAGGTCGGGCAACAACTTACGCTGTGGCGACGGTGCACGTTCCCACAGAGAGGGCTCTGCGTGTTCTCAATGGCATGCTGTTTTGACTTAAAGGAAGGTATTACCTACTTATGTGACACTCCATTAGATGTTGCTAAAGTTATGGCTAGGGCATCTGCAATGTCAGTGGTGGCCTGGTGACATCTCTGGCTTAAGTATTGGACTGACTGCGAACTTATCTTCCAAAAGGTCACTTACCTCTATTCCATTCAAAGGAAAACATCTTTTTGGAGATGAGCTAGACAACATTATATCACAGGCAATCGGCAGAAAAAGCACATTGCTCCCACAAAACAGGAACAAGCGTGGAATGTTTAATAGAAGGAGCCAGTCCTTTAATTTTCATTCCTCATCCACAAATAATTTTTGCCCATCAGGATCTACTGCAGAAACATCAGCAAAATCACAATTCCAAAATCAACATAGAGGCCAGTGGCAGCCAAAAAAGTCCTAATCTCCCGCAGGAGACAAGAATAGTTCAGCATGAAGACAAGGCTGCCTAAGTGCTAGTCGATTGTGTGGAGGGTCAGCTAGCTCAATTCAGTGAGGTATGGCTGTCTTCCATTCAGGATGTATGGGTCCACAATACCATTTGCCACGGCTATTCAATAGAATTTTTCACCCCCCACTTGCTTCTTTCTCTCGTGAGTGCCCAAAGACAACATAACTGTACATGCGTTTTTATCCTGTGTACAGAATGTAGTACCGAAGGAAGTCACTATCCTGGTACCAAAAGGATAAAGATTTCAGGAGCTTTACTCCAACCTTTTCCTAGTTCCCAAGAAGGATGGAGAATTCGGTCCTATTCTCGATCTAAAACAACTAAACAAGCCTGTCAGGATCCATCATTTCAAAATGGAAACACTGAGGTTAGTAATTGCCACTATGAATGAAGAAGAATTTTTGTCACCAATCAATGTCAAGGATGCCTACCTACACATCCCAATTGTTCCATCTCACCAAAAATGGCTCCGTTTCGCATTCGACACTTCTCACTTTCAGTTTATGGCTCTTCCGTTTGGACTTGCCACAGAGTATTTAACAAAGTCATAGCAGCTATGACAGCCCATCTACGATTCAAGGGAGTGCATGTCACGCCCTATCTCGACGATCTCCTAATCAAAGTGCCATCTCATTAAGAGGCAGCAAAGGCAGTATAACTAACAAGAGAAATAGAGAAAACTCCTCCGGCATTCCAGATAAAAAAATCTTCTGGAAGATTTTTTAACTTATCTGGAGTGCCGGAGGAGTTTTCTCTATTTGCCGATGTTATTCAAGCCGTCCTGCTTTCTCCTGAGCACCCCGACTGACTGCACTGTCTAGCTCGGGGATTTTGAGCAGTCTCTATTCTATTGTTTCTATTATATCTAACAAGGGAGACTCTCAAAAATCTGGAAGAATCCTCTCTGTAGTCAATCCCTAATGTTTCTGGGCATGATATTCAACACAGAAAATTTTACAGTATCTCTTCTGCAGGAAAAGATACAGAGAACCATACAGCTGACATCAACCCTATATCATCCGCAAACTTGCACATTCGCTATTGGATGAAGGTGTTGCATCCCTAGTCGTAACCATGAAGCAATCCTTTAGTTCAGTTCCACTTAAGACCCCTTCAACTGGACATGCTTTGAAAGTGGGTCAGAGTAATGACTCCCAAATGAAGATAGATCTAGACACTTGCCAGTTCCTCCATTGGTGGATGGACTATCACAACCTCTCCAAGGGCAGATCTTTGGGGCTACAAGAGTACTAGATAATTACAATAGATGCTTCCCTGTTAGGATGGGGGGCAGTTTACAGGAATCTATCAGCTTGGTCTCAGGACAAATTGATTCTACTGGTAAACATCCTGGAACTCAAAGCGGTCTGGTTAGCATTAACTCACTGGACAACCCTCTTGAAGGTCACCCAATAAAGATCCAATCAGTCAATGCCACAACGGTGGTTTACATCAATCACCAGGGTGGAACTTGCAGTAAGGCCGCAATGATGGAAGTATCATGGATCCTTCACTGGGTGGAGATCAAAGTTCCATCCATATCTGCTATTCACATTCTGGGAGCACTAAATTGGCAAGCAGATTTCATCAGCAGGAAACAAATTCAGGCCAGGGAGTGGAAGCTCTTTCTGGAAGTATTCCAACAAATTATTCAGAATTGGGGTTACCCAGAGGTGGGCCTCTTTGCGTCCAGGCTCAACAATCTGCTCACGCAATTTTGTTCCAGGGCCAAGGGATCCTCTTGCATTCAAAACAGATGCCATGAGTTTCTCTTTGATGTTCCAGCTGGAATATGCCTTCCCTCCATTAGCCATGGTCCCCAGGATCATCCAGAAAATAAAACAGGACAGAGCAACACTAATCTTAATTGCCCCTTGCTAGCCCAGCAGTTTGTGGTTTGCGGACCTTCATCTCTTATCCAGGGCCCCTCTGTCCTAAGAACAATAAGGAAGGAAAACTCCATACCTTGGATGTAGTTAGATCAGTACGGATTTATTTGCAAAGGTGGTTGGATTTCCGTTGATCAGATTTTCAGTTTGTAATTCTGTGAGGTCGGAGAGTGGGCCAACTGGCTTCTCACTTCCTGAGCAATGAGTAATGCCCACAGGGAAGGAGTCTGTTTTTCTTAGTGTCCTGTGGGAGGGAACTTTACCCCTGGTCCTGTGTCCCCCATGAGACTGGAAGAGAATAAGATTTATTGGTAAATAAAAATCTCCTTATTTGCAAAGTGTAGATATTGTCACTGGGTAAAGGTTTCAGGAAGAATTAAATGACCAATGGATTGGGTTTGTGTTTATTCTTTTGTTTTTGTACTAGGTACGTTGATTGTATGGAACAAATTTTTCAGAAATCTCCAGCTGACCCAACACAGGATTTCAGCACCCAAGTGTAAGTGCATGGTGTGAGCCTAAGATGACGTATTATTATTGTGTGGATGGATGTAGATGTAGATATACTTTTACTACTGGTATAAGGTAAACACTGGAGAATCCAGCTTGGTTTAAATGCTTGTGATTGGGAAATGAACATGGCAAATTTTATTCTGTGTGCAATGCAAAGGAAATTTGTTGTAGGAGAAATGAAGCATTACTTTGCTTGAGAGTATAATGTAATACAGGAGCTATCAACTTGTATCTGGATGATCTGAGGTCTGTATATGCATTGTGTGATTAGTGATACTTCATATTATAGTTTTATGTTTATGTAACCCCCAACAGAGCTAAACTTGGACATGGACTGCTATCTGGGGAATACTCAAAACCAGCTCTTGAGAAGGAAAATGACACCGCTCCAGAACACAAGGTGAAATACCTGTGCTTTACCATGCCTAACAGATGTATCTGCACACCTACAATGTCCCAGGATTTGTCTATTCTCTATTCACTCTGGCCGCACTAGATTTATCTCTTGTTTACTTGCTGGTTATTGTATTTTACTATTTTTATTCCATAATGGTCTGTCAGTACATATGTCAGGCTTTTGTCATTTCCTTTGCTGGCCTAGTCATAGAAACATAGCAAGGAAACAAAACTTCATTTGTATTACTGATTGTCCATTAGGTCAAAATTCTGCTTGGCACTTGCTCAACTGATTTTGTAGAGGAAGCAGGAAGTAAAGTGGATCACAGTACAGTGCAAGTGAAAGAAAAGATGATCAGCTTTACTAAATCCAAGATTGCTACTAGTCCAACCCAAATCAAATATGGCTGCAAAATCCAGTTTCAGCTTTAGTACTGCAGCCAGTCCAAACACAATAAATTAGTGTAGCCAATCATACTCCTCATAAAGCAGAGCTCTCTGTTGGCTCTGTATGTGGACAGACCTAATCTTTGTCAGATCTTACTCCATGCTTCTGGCACATGCTCGGGTGCCCTCTTTTTTTCTGTACATGGTGCTTTTGTGTATGTGTTTGTGTTCCGTTAGTGTAAACTCCAGCATTTCTGTGTAGGGACTGCAGGATGGCATTGCTCCACGTATGTTCAAGGCTCTAGTTGGGAAGGGACATCCAGAATTCTCCACTAACAGGCAACAGGATGCTCAGGAATTCTTCCTGCACTTTATAAACATGGTGGAGGTAAGTTCTTTAGTGTTAATATTTGCTAAAAGTTATCAGGTAAGGCATGTCTTAAATCTATTGAGTTCTTTCACCAGAGGAACTGCCGTAGTTCATCCAATCCTAATGAAGTGTTCCGCTTTCTGGTGGAGGAGAAGATTAAGTGTCTTGTATCTCAGAAAGTGAAGTACACCCAGAGAGTAGAGTACATCTTGCAGCTTCCTGTACCTATGGAAGCTGCTCTTAACAAAGGTGAGTTTAGGAGCTGCAGAAAATGACCATGAAATTTATTTATATCCTCAAACCAGAGGGATGGACACTAAACAGGAATAAAAGAAAGTGGCTCCTTCTTTTTAAGCTTTTCCCCCTGACTCTACCCCTTCCACTTCAGCTTTGTACCAGCAACAGAGTTCAAGAGAGTAAAGGAGGAACTAGAGTTAATCATTCCTTGTAATGGTTTGATAGACCCTGCAGGAGAATGAGGGTCAGAAGTACCAGATGAAGGCCCGGGGGATAGAAAGCAAATCTACATAAGTTTGGAAGGCCTATGTCCCCCAATGTAGCAATGGATTTAATTTCACAGATGGCCCTATCTGTCAGTGTAGACACTGCTGTTTTACTCCTTTACATCTGGAGACAGAACAAGAGGTTTCTTTCAGCTCCGCCTTCTGGTATGACACCACTGCTCCTCTTCAGTTCCTCAGTTTTCTTGTTCTGCCTTCAGAAGTAAAGGATTGTGGATCCGCCCACCGAGTTAAAAAATGTCCTTTCGGGGTTTATTTCAAACTAGATTGTTCTTCTCTGCCTGATTGTGCACTGCACTGGGACAACCTATCAATGTGGTGACTACATTATTTCCCCGCTCCTTTCCCTCCACTAGAGGAGTTTATGACCTGGCTCTAAACCACAATGCAAGGCTCCAAAGCCCAAGGCAAGCATTCCTCAAAAAAAATCCAAGCATTCTCCTGCTCAGACCTCTTCTTCCTCCTCAAATGCAACATTCCCATTGTCACATGGGTTTACATACATAATACTATCCTGAGGACCTGATCAGTGTCAACTGAGCCTATCATTATCTAATATTATTTTGCACAGCCTGGCCCATTTGTATAACCTTAGATGATTTATTTTTGTACTGTTTCTGTATGTAATACAGATGAACTATTGGCGTATGAACAAAGCAGGCTTCAGGCTGAACAGGACCACCGTCCTCCTCCAGAGCTAGTCCGTGCTCGGATCCCATTCACATCTTGTTTGGAAGCTTTTGCTGCCCCTGAACAGCTAGATGAGTTCTGGAGTGCTGCTCTTCAAGCCAAATCCAATGCACTTAAGTAAGGGGAAAGTTTTAATATTTTTAGGGAATCTAATGTGTAAACCAACCAAACGAGCAATGGGGAGATGCATGCAATATAGTAACATAATATATTACATCAATGATAATACCTCAACATATGGAGAATTCCCTTTATTTTTGGGCACTTTTTTCAGTGATACTGTTGCTGTCTGCCCCCTTTAAGTCACCTACACAAATGCTAAAGGTAACCTAACCCAGCGATAAACGTCTCCTGATAAAAATGGTAAAGCACCATGATAAAACATATTACCATTATCGCACATTAATAAATAAATGTTTTTTTCTTCCCAAGCTAAAAAACTCTTTGCTTTATACCTTAAAGAAGAGTTAAACTTTTGCTTAATCCCTTCTTAAAGTAGACCTGTCAGGTGCTGTTAGAAACATGCTCTCAGGAAGCAGGGAGTAAGTGACTCCCATCTTGCTGTGCGATATAAATAAGCAAATTAGAAAACAAAAAACAACAAAGTTTGCCAGAGGCGCTAAAACATAATGCAATTATTATATGCAAAATTAGAGTCACTAATGTGGAGATATCACTCCAGTGAAATGATTCTTGCAGCTTTTTTCCAACGGAGCTGTTTCATAACCCCAACTTCAAACACAAGCGGCAGAAATGCAGATATTTCTAAAAAAAAAAAGCGCTTTTTTCAGAAATATCTGCAGTTCTGCCGCTTATAAATAAGCAAATGCTGTGCTTGATGGGGAGGAAAAGATACAATATCTTATTATTTGAAAATACCAAGGGGGCACAGGGAAATTTAGGATATAATAACTGAAAGCCAAAACCAAAAAATGAACTGTAAAGTAGACAAAAAAAACCTAAATTACAAAATAATTTTTTTAGCTATTTACTTACCCTTTGTCCAATTTCTCTATTTATTTATTTTTATTCTGTGAAAAACATAAACCCTGTCTTCTTTGTGTTTGCACCTCTGTCTGCCTCACTTTTGTTTTCTCTTCCCATGTTACCCTTTGTCTATTCGTTTACAGGACTTCTCGCTTTGCCTCATTTCCTGACTACTTGGTTATTCAAATTAAGAAGTTCACTTTTGGCCTTGACTGGGTCCCCAAAAAACTGGGTGAGAAGAATTTTAGTTCCAAGCATTTATTTAAACAGCAGCGCAATGATACAGGGTTAGATGCAATTATGTTTTGGCATATTGTTGATAATGGCACACCTCAATATCAGCAGAATTCATGCATCAATAAATGAGCCTGGGTAATAAAACAACAAATGAAAGCATAAGACAGCGCTGGTTTAGTTTTTTACTCTGTTAAAGGAGAACTATTATGCCCAACCATAATGAATAAGCTGAAAGTACAGGGTCTCCCAGCATAAACTGCTATATTATGAAGCAGCAAATAAGTATCTTTGGGCTGTAGTGTTATCTTATAGTTCTGCTAGTACTAGTATCCCTCAGCTCCCATCAGGGTCAGACTGGCTCACCAGAGCACCAGAGGATCCTCCAGTGGGCACTAGTCCTGGTGCAAAGAAGAATCTCCTTCAACATTTGCAGTTCCCTAGCTACTTTTAATTACACTATTTGTATTGTCCAACAGAACTGTGTGTGTGCATGACAACTTTTACTAGTAGGCTGTGGTCCCTTGTAATCTGCTTCTGTGGGGGCTCAGGATGCCTCAGTCCAACACTGGACTCCATATTGGATCCTCATTAATATGCTAATGAACCCTGGAATATCATCACATATTATTTGATTGGTTGGGGAATGTTACATGTACATTAAAGTGTGAATATCAATGAGCCATACAGTCAGTGCTGGTTTCTACGCATTCTCTGCAGAAGCCAGCGCCCAGGACACCAGCTTCCTCAGCAGTGGGTGGAGCTGAAATGGCTACCATGTACTAGTGAAAAAATTCATGCAGGAAAACCAGAAATAGGTGGCTGGAAGGAAAAGACTGTGGGTTTATAATGTTGCTGGCATGTAGGCTAAATGAATAAATGTGATTAATTAGGATAATTGAGTTTTATCAGTGTTTTCTTCGTATTAATCTCAACCTTTATATTTGGGAATGTACCCTATACATGATTACATAGTTTATTTAGACAAAACCTTATCTATTATAATTGCTTCTTTTTGTGCAAAAAAAAAAAAAAATTTTTTTCTTCTGTTGTCTTACTTTATTTTTACTTTTTCTTCCACCCACACTTAGATGTGTCTATTGATGTCCCTGACGAGTTGGATCTATCTGAATTCCGGGGTGGGGGTCTTCAAGGGGGGGAAGAGGAGCTCCCAGATGTTGCCCCCCCATTGGTCACCCCAGATGAGCCCAAAGGTAGCCTTGGTTTCTATGGCAACGACGATGACGACTCGTACTGCTCCCCTCACTTCTCCTCTCCGACATGTTAGTGTTTCCTGCCTCTCGTGGGACCACATGTGACTGTTGTGTGTTCCCCGTGAGCAACTGATAAAGCTGTGTGTGATGACTGAATGGGCTGCAACAGAATAAACTAGATCTGCTTGTGCCCAGACATAACATTGCCATTCCAATCAAGTGTACTGCCATGTCTATGCCCAGTCTCCTTGCTGCTCTCTTCTGCCTCAAACCCTCCACCTTTGACTGATTCTGCGCATGACGTGTCATGCACTTTCTGCTGCTTTTTGCCCGTAGGTGCAGCATTTCTGATTGATTCTTATAGCCATCATTTTTCTGCTGCCCCATGCATCACTCCACCCTCCATAGACACTGAAGGGGGTTATTCACTAAAGTCAGAATTCAATTGTCAAATTCGCAAACAGCGGATTCCTATAGAAAACCTGTGACCAGGACAATTTCCCTAATGTAAAGTCACGACTGCTACAATTTTTAAAATTGCAACCGTGACAATTTTATTCTCATTATAAAGACACAACTGTGACTGTAGCAGTCTATTGTGACTGTCTTTAGCTGGCGAATTCACACCTATATCCAACAATTTAGACTTTATTGAATAACCCCCTCTGATTCTGTCATTTGTTCCACTCTAGTGCATATGATTGGTCCTCTTTTTGCTTGCATTCATTGTATTGAATTTGTCATCCATTAATTCTGCTTGCATTCATTGCATTGCCTTGGCCATGTTATGCAGTCCATAACAGTACTTGTTTGCAGGAATAATTACTGTCTCAGCCCTTTACTTGCTTGCTAGAGCACTGTTTTGGTCTTCTGCTTGTAGTCTAGCTAACTTTCTTTGCTCCTCTGCGTGCAGTCTGGAGCACCGCTCTGCTCCTCTTCGTGCAGTCTGGAGTGCTGCCCCAGTCTTCCTCTCATTGGCTTACATTTATGACATTGCCTTTTTTCTTGAGTGCACTCTGCTTCTATACATTTTTCTACCTTGCCCTCTGTTGACTGTCCTGGCATTCTGGAGCTTTGCCTTTGTCCTGTGTTTGCATTTACTGTGCTCCCTGTGTATGTTGATGCTAAAGATCTGTATTTCAGTGCCATCTTTTCCGCTGAGCCCTTGGTGCTACTTAATTCATTCATTCATGCATCCAGTCTCTAGTTCTAATGCTTGTATCTGCATCGCTCACCACTGTGCATGACTGAGACCATTTGTGTGTGGATTGGATGAGGTGTGTGTTATTTGACTGCTGTTTATTACCTCTCATGTCTACTTATCACTTTGGGTAAAGGATTCGATGGGTTTGGGGGTTTCCTACACTTAACTCCCCAGGGTTTGTCTGATTTAACCTGCTTTATTCTCTTTTTTTTTTTTTTTTTTCTTCTACTTGCCTTATGTATAATTAACCCTGTGTAATTTAGGTCTGCTAGTATCCATTTTCCACTGTTTACTTATGGACCATGTATCCCTTTGCTGTTCTCTAAGTTTTCACTTCCCTTGGATTTCTTTCTGATAGGCAGCTTGTCAGGAATCCCTCCTTTTGCCTACCATGAGCTTTTGTTTCTTTCACTTTTTTCCCCCCATGATAATGACCTTGTTTATATCCAAGCAGTACTGCTTTCTCCTTCTCCTTTACCCTTGATATAGCATGGCTGTCTCCTTTTCTCCCAGACTGTGCCCTTTCTTCCCATGACATGACACTGATTTCTATCCAAAGCTGAGGCTCTCCAACCTGTTACTATACTTCTGGATTCCATTACTGGTTCCCTTCTTGCTGGTCACCCCCATCCCAGTTTCCATTCTCCTTAGCCTCTTCACGGCACCCTCAATGACCCTCTGATCTTTATCTTGTCATGCTTTTTGGTGTTACAGATTCCATTTTACATTCACACTGGTCTTTTTAGCCTCTTAGCATTTCTGAATATGTTTTAACATCTCTATTGATTCCCTTTCTCTTTAGCTCCTGTGCTGGATGAATCTGTAGTCACGCAGCTGGTAGAGATGGGATTTCCAGTGGAAGCTTGCCGTAAAGCTGTTTATTACACAGGAAACAGTGGTGCAGAAGCAGCAATGACATGGGTAATGTCACACATGGACGACCCAGGTAAGCTGCACGGAGCTGCAGATGCTGTTCTAAATGTTCACACAGCTCAGGAAATCACAGGGTGGGAGTTGTCTTTCTCTGTCCATATTTGAATTAAAGGTCTGTAGTTGACTGGGTACTTGTATGTATATATCTGTCCACTGTTCTCCTTTCCCCCTTACCATGTCGCTCCTGTTTTGTGTTTAGATGAGTGTAATGGGCACTTTAGTTCACTAACAAAGGGAGGACCCTGCCCCGATAGGGTGCAGCATATATTTTCTGTTCCTGCTAAGCTGTTATTTTATTGCAAGGTTAGAAAAGTGTAATTGTGTGTTTTGTTTTGTTTTTTTCAGATTTCGCACAGCCTCTAGCACTATCTGGGGTTAGCGCTCCTCCATCTGTCATTGCTGTAAGTGATCCTCCCTCTGAGGAGCATGTAGCCACCATTATATCCATGGGTTTCTCTCAGGATCAGGCTGTAAAAGCTCTCCGTGCCACTGTGAGTATTTAAGCCCATAGAGCTTTTAATAAAACTTACATCATTCCTCTGCTTTCCTGTCTCAAACGTCATCTCTTCATCTACTGTTCTTTCACAGAATAACAGCCTGGAGCGTGCGGTTGATTGGATTTTCTCCCATATCGATGATTTGGATGCGGAGGCTGCAATGGATTTATCTGAGGGACGCTCTGCTGCAGAGTCTGTTTCTGAAAGCCTTCCTGCAGCTGGGCCTCGTGTGAGGGATGGAGCTGGAAGTGAGTGTGTATGCAATGGGAAATAGGGCAGATAGTTTTAGGCCAAGGTCACACTAGCGCATTGCAAAAAAAACATACTTGAAAAGTATGACCGATACGCGTACACTGTCACACTCGTGATTCTTAGAGAGGAACATGTGCCGGAACACTTCACTACATGTCTCTTTTAGATACTCGTATAGACGCAAACAACGCAACCGGATAGTAACAGTAGGAAATTAACAATAGTGGTCACACGGGGAAGAAAACATTGTGGAAGTGCCTATTGCTTATGTATAACGTGCATCCTGAAAATACGCCAGTGTAAAAGCGCTGGCATATTTTCAGGATGTGCAATTAAAAAAAAAAAAAAATAGGAGTGCACATATGCACTAGTGTGTCCCTAGCTTTAAAGCACAAGGCTTGCAGAAATTAAAGCTAGCATTAAGAACAATTGTTTTTTTCCCTTGTACTTTTTCATTGTATTCCATGCTTATCTTCAAAGGAATGGATTAGAGCAGGGGTCTCAAACATGCGGCCCCCCGAACCCTTCTGTGCGGCCCGTAGACTGATGATGGGGGGGGGGAGGCGTGGCAAGATTACCTCTACCGTTGCCGGCTGTC
>WMED01019321.1:0-12460 GCA_019650415.1 Pipa parva | reverse complement strand
TATATATATATATATATATATATATATATATATATATATAGTATATATACACAGTATAATGCTGCACTCTATTAGAGACAGAGCATTAGAGGTCTACAACAACATCTAAAACATATATGCTCAAAAAAATGGCAGCAGAAACATTGAAGTTATTTGAAGCCTGCCACAAACCTAGTTAAAACCCTTGTTTTTGAAAGACAAGTTTTAATAGAATAAACATAATGAGGAATCAGGCATAGACAACCTTATTACAGAACAGAGTCTACATACATTGAGTTTGGAGGTACTTAGGACCTCATGATCAGGGAAAAAATAATTTTATGCATTTATAACTGTAATGTCAATCAGAAACTATTTAAAAAAAAAAAAACTTTACCAGTTAATACTGGGAAACTTCCAACAAGGAAGACTACCGCAGATAAAAGTAAGCTGTGCATGTGCATTTGGTGGTGCTAAAATACAACCTAAATCCTATGCTAAATGTTTATGCTTACTGAACAGCACAAATGCATAAAACAGAATTCAGTTTTTATGTTACTGACACAGATGATGCATCACTCCTTGCCAGGGACACATGCACCTCTCCACCTCTGGAGGATCAACAACATGATGCAGCAGATAACCTCAGATAAAGAAGTGTCTATGCAGCAAATTGTTTATGTTTTTGAAGGGGTTAAAAAGCTTCCTGTGACTTGTCATATTTATGTAGTTCCATCTATACCACCTGTACTTTCCTCCTTATGAGAACAGTGGCTATAATTCTGATAAACTTCTCCCAGAACAATTCACTGACACAGGAGCTGGGTTCAAATTCAACTTTTATTGCTTGAGTAGGGGAAAAAACTGGGGAACAGAAAGAGAGTAACTAATGGAGATGACATAATAAATAGTGTTGAGCGATGACGGCAATAATCATCATCAGACCGATAATCGATTTTGGAAATCTTCGAATCAATAATCAGTGTTCTGTGCAGTGGCCATGGTGCATCCTATCCCTAGTAGAGCGAGTGTTCTGTGCAGTGGCCACGGTGCATCTTGGATCATTCACTATAACTCACAGTGTGAGAGCTCTGAACAGCGCATCCAGGATCATTCACCATTACTAGCAGTGCGAATGCTCTGTACTGTTGCCCCCAGTGCATGTGAGTGACCAATATGAGTAAGTCACTAAGCTAAGTGCCATTTACATGCACTTCATCTCTCCCAGTTGCTTGCTGCCCCTCATTATTTATTGCCAATCAAATTGTTTCTATTCCTTTGATGTTCAATTTACAAGTTTAGGGACTGTTTTGTCCTTCCCTTTGTCCCACAGAAAGAATCCTTGTTGGGGGAGGCTTTGAAAAACCAAACATGAAAGGAAGGCTGTGAAAGGGGACAGGGCCGGGGGCTTTTGATTCCCACGGGAGAGTCAATAGTTATTTTACATAGTTGCAGGAGAAAGAGTATCAAATCCAGAATCACAAGGAGCCCCTTTCCCCGCCCCCCCACCTCACCTCCAGGAGTCTATTGGTGCTTTTAGGCTTGCATAAAAGGGGCCTCTCTCTCTCAGTGGAAGCTGACACGGAAGAGGACCACTCGATGACGGTTACCTTTACGATTATTTATGGAAGGTATCGAATCATCACAGATGAACGATTAACAGGAAAATTGTGCCGATTTCATGTTTGCTCGATAGTATCGATCAACACTAATAATAAACTGTACAAAGCAGAAATATATAAATATGTATGCTGCAATAGGAGATAAACTGTATAAACTTGCAGGGCTATATACAGAAGCAGTATATGTACATTCTAACTGCAGATGGGGCAGACACTGGGGCAGAGCAAGCAAGGGATACTACTAAATAAACAATATATGGTAAAAACAGTGCTAAACATACAAATGCACACCACTATGGGGATCTACAATGCTGGATGATCTTTAATAACATGCCGTGTTTCCCCAAAAATAAGACAGTGTCTTATATTAATTTTTGCTACTAAAGACGCACTAGGTCTTATTTTCAGAGGATGTCTTACTTTTGGGACACAGTACTGGTACGGTATATTTCTCGTACTTTACTGCAGCTAAGTCTTATTTTCAGGGGAGGCTTTATAGTTCTAAGCTTTAAAAAAATTGCACTATGTCTTATTTTCAGGGAAACAGGGTAGTTACATACCAGCAATTCAGCCTTGGGCTCAGATGGATATAGATCCTTCTGCTATCCGCTCACTACACATGGCAAATATGGCTCCTTAGGGGGCTGACTTCCTGGTTCATAGGAGAAAGTATGGTGGCTCACAGGGAGCTTTAGCAAAGTGCTAAGTCTGTTAAAATAGACTGCTTTCTATATGAATAGGAAGGCCACTAGAGGTAGAAATTAATGTACGTTTCTATGGAGCAGCACACAATGAACAGACATGCAGAATAAAATATATTAATAAAACATTGTTGAAGGCATGACACCACCAGTTATTTATGGGTGAAAAACAAAGTACAAATCATCCTGGATAAGCTGAAACACACCCTGCAAACATCAAAAGTATAATTTCCAAGATTACCACATCTACTGCATGGTTAAATAATGTGTTGGAAACAGGAAAGAAGAATGAAGAAACAGCTAACTCTGGAAGGTAAAAATATTTTTTACCATCTTAGACAAAGCATAGATGTAAAACTGAATAAAGACAAAATGCAATATATGGTCCATAATGTCAGATACATGGGCTATATCATAGGCAAAGATGGTATAAAACCTGAAAATTGAAAATGCCAAAACAGAAGCAATTTGCAAAATCCCCTGCCAACTGTCAAGAAGGGCCTTCATAAAGTTATAAGTAGTGATGAGCGATGATGGCAATAATCAGCATCGGAAAAATTAATGGTTTTTGAAATCATCGAGACGATAATCGTTAGCCGATGACGATTATTGCCGATACGATTATTATTATAGCCAGCATCAGTGCAGTTATAGTTTAAACCCAATTATTTCCCTATGGAAGTAATTAGGTATAACCCCCCAGCTGTAAACCCACTTACAGTGAAAAGCATTCCTTAGCAATAGACTATGCCTCAGTCTTAAACTTCTTAGGCAGTCACTGCACCAGAACAAAATCACATGAAGGGACTAGGCTGCTGAGAAAAGATAATTATGGTGTTTTGTACAATTAGTCTGTTTTTACAGCTGTCTGCTGCACTCAGAGACATCATATTGAATGTCCCTCTAAACCATAACCAGAAAAAAATGCAAGGCTTGGTTATGGCCTTAAATCCAATTACTTCCATATGGAGATAATTAGGTAAGCCCAGCTCAAGTATGTATGCAACTAACCCTGATTGACTCTAAGTGAGTGTAGTTGCAGGAACAGTGACAGTAATAGTTACTGGAGAAACAGAAAAAAATCTCAAAAAGAAATGTGCATTATCACCAGATTATCAAGATAGCATAGTCAAGACCACAATACCACCCTACCACAACCATTTGACAATACCACCCTACCACAACCATTTGACAGTGCCACCCTACCACAACCATTTGACAGTGCCACCCTACCACAACCATTTGACAGTGCCACCCTACCACAACCATTTGACAGTGCCACCCTACTACAACTATTTGACAATGCCACCCTACTACAACCATTTGATAATGCCATCCTACTACAACCATTTGACAATACCACCCTACTACAACAATTTGACAATGAAGTGGAAACATCTTTATTACCTTCCAACTTGCAGACTATGACAGGGTATTAGAAGTTCATTTAGGAATCTATCCCTTGGCAACCATTCATAAATGTGTTACTTAGTAATTATATGTTCATTTGTTCCACTGTTAATTAACAGGTGTGCTATTAACTCACTGCCAGTAAACCATTAGTAGAATATATTACGTTAGGTTTATTGCATTAATCAGCATATATTTTACAGGCATTTTGGACTTTTAAGTGTTCAGTAAAGTTCCCCTTTATTCAGCTCTGACAGTTTTACTGACAGTTATAGGGAAGGTTAAGTTCCCCAAGTCCTTATTCTCTGCCTCTGAGGCCAGACTAACAGCCTAATTCACCATTGTGCAAAGTGAGCCGCGAAGCCTTCAGCTCACTTCGCAAATGGTGTTATGCGCCTGCTGATGTCCTGCATGCGGACATCAGTGAGCGCATTAGAGGAATTAAAGGAGACTCGAGTGCTCTCGTCGGGACTGGCATCCCTTTAATGCGCTCGCTGATGTCCGCATGCAGTACATCAGCGGGCGCATAATACTATTTGCGAAGTGAGCCAAAGGCTTCACGGCTCACTTCGCACAATGGTGAATAAGGCTGTAAGTGCTGAAGAAGACGTAGTGTTCTGCTTTAAAGTAGGTAATCAGCTCAAAAGAAAATTATGTCTCCTCTGATTTCCAAGATATACATTGGTCCACAATGTTATGACATTTCTCTCAAATAAGATTACTTTATTCAATGTTGGACCTACACTATTGGGAGCATAACAGAGTGTTGGATTGGCCTACTGAATGGGCCTCCTTGGGATCGCCTGGAATTTTACCAGAATACTGACAGACTAGTCCAACACTCACTTTATCCATTTAAGGAACTCAAGATTTCATTTTTATTTCTCTCTACTGTATCTTACCCAATGTGATGTTCACACATATGTTTTCATTTATGAAAGAAGCCAAAAAATAAAATGAAACCACTCAGGGGTTTATTCACTAAAATCCGAATTGTTGTGTATAGGTGCAAATTCGCCAGATAAAGACAGCTGCAATAGGCTGCTACTGTCGCAGTCGAGTCTTTACAATGGGAATATTGTCGCAGTCATGACTTTATTATGGGAAAATTGTCGCAATCTTAACATTAAAAAATTGTCGCGACCTTACAATGGGGAAATTGTAGCGGATTTGCTATGGGAATCCGCTATTTGCGAATTCGACAGTCGAATTCGCACCTTAGTGAATAACCCCCTCAGTCTCTTAATTATTGGATCACTACATTTGTAGAAGAGCATGTTATGGAAAATCCAGTTCCTAATTCATTAGAACTAGAGCAATTCATGAGACTTAAAACCATGCTTTCTGCCAATTCATTAGGCCTAATCAAACACATTTTGATGTATTATATACAACAGAAATGTTGAATTTGGCATGTGGATTGCACTTTATGTTACTTGTTGTTTTTAAGTAGATTTACAACATTAATACAAAAAATCTTGTTAAAAGACCAGTAAATCCTATAAACCTATAAAAATGAAAGTATCTAGATGGATTGGCAATACGCCTGTTTGAATACAGCACTTGTAAAAGTGCTAGCTTAATTTTATTGCTTTGTGTTTCGTTTCTTTCTTAACAGCAGCCATTTTTTATTTGTTAAGGAAACTGAATTTATTGCCATTGAACTTCAGACTATATACCTTCATTTTGGCACGACAATAATTTGAACCCTGAACCTACTGCTTACAGCACGGCTGTCTAGCCTCTGTACTATCTTGGCATTTTTCAATGCTATGCATTGGTCTTGTCTGGAAATATCCTTGCTGTGTTTGTGTGTAGCTTGTCCTGCTCTTCACTGTCCCAGTGTTCCCGGACTTTATCCCATATCCTGCCTTTAGTTCTTATCTCCTGGTTCTATTTTTCTGACCTGTATAAGACGACACTTCTGTCTTTCGATTCTGATTCCATCTGCTTTCATCTGTCACTGTTTCCCTTCTTGCTTTCACAGTTATATGTTTTGGCACCCTTGCTTTCTCTTGTATAACCATTGGTAATTTTGTGCCATTAAGAGCCAGAAGAACCAAAAGATGGATGTTAAAGGCAGAAAAACATGCTGGGAATGAATTACCAGTGGGTAACCTTACATGGCAAATACATGTTCATAAGTGCTTCAGCATAACTGAGGTAAAATATCAATATAATTTTTAAAAACCTGTTTTCAACAAGCTAAAACCAGTTATTTAATGGTCAATAAAGGTAATATATAAAATGTATTTAAATGGTAAAATTGACTTAAATTTGTTAGCAAATGCTTTTTTTCTTTTTTACTATGAATTGAAAAATTACAGAGCACTTCAGAGCTTTTTCTTCATAACAATTATATTTAGTTAATAGCCAATGCATTGTAAAATATAATTATTGTCCACTAATGGAAAGAAGCTTTTTATACTGACCCCTTTAATGAGAAAATAAAGAAAGTAATTACATCAAATAATACCAAACAATGATCCAATAAGTAACTGCAAAGTGCAATTCACACAATTTTGCTGGAAAGCATTGTGAGATAGCAGGACAAAATAGAGCTATCTGTGTAATGTATGTGTATTATATGATGGAATAATCCTGTGTGTATAATGTGTTTATTCTATGTATTGGATTAGTAACATCTCTTCTGCCATACGCTGCCGTCAACGAGGAAATAGCATATAAAAAGAGTTAAAAAGTATTCCCATGAGGTTTATAGAAGGTAGAGGTCATGTGACCTAGGCTTTATAGAGGGTGGGTCCTCCTTGGTTCACTCCCCAGCCAGCTGAGAGAGAGGAAAAACTATGTGGGAGAAATTACCTGTGTTGCACTAAAATGGTTGCTGGGAGTAGGATACCTCTAGGTGTGCACCAGGACAAGATGTCTTGCAGGGGTATTGAGATAAGGTGTGAGGAGTACTTGTTCGAACAAAAATTATAAGTATCTCTCTTATTTCTGTTTGGTTTTTTTCTGCATATAAATGTTAAATGAATTTTGCTTAAAGGAAAACTCTGCCTGAACTGTCTGTTAGGGGGTAAAATGGGTGGGCATATTTCAGAATATTGGACAAAAATGCTACTTGGGCTTATATAATTTGAGAAAAGCCTCATAGAATATATGTTTTATTGCATGTCCCATACTGAATTCTTATCCAACATATCTAAAGAGATGGTGAATTGAAATTCATGTCCAAATAAAAATAATTACCAGCTTGGCAGAAGATTCTTGTTATTTGTTGTTTTAAATCAGATTTCAGAGCCTAGAGTTCCAACACATATTGAAAACTTTGTATGCATTTCAATGCCAAGTACTGTCCTGCCAACACAGATGCTGTTGGGACTCTTAAGAAGTTGGCATCTTCAGCAATATATTCCCTAGTGTACTCCTGTCTATTTCAGGCTGTGTGTACATGATAAATGTTAGTCATCTAACTCCAATGTAGACTCTAATCAAATACCTTTTTTGTGCTTTTTGCTGGCATCTTCAACATGCAAAAAAAAACAATTAGATCTTCAGTTATCTTTTAGATTAGACTCACACTAGAAAGTTGTATTTTTGAAAATGTCTCCAGTTACACAAATGCCCACAACTGAGTCTTAGTCACAATGGTTAATATATTATTTCCCCAAATGTGCTTTATCATTTGGTAATGGACTTACCCAGCTTGTGGGGCTGGGGTGAGTTGGGCAGGGGTTGTTTTTGATTCCACACTGTATTATCAGGCTGATAATATAATGTCCCTAGTAATATAGTGATAGTATGTGTAGAACAACAACAGCTCAAGGACTCCTGTATAAAAGTTTCAGAAGGGATGAATCATAGCTGACCTTTCCATTGACAAATCTAAGCCAACATGGAAAGAGGTTTATCTTTGCAGGTATTTACCAGAAAGAAAATTAGGCAAATTACGGAGACAGTCTTCAGGCACACATTGAAGCCAGGTTCACACTGGTGTATTTCTGCACTGCGCTTTTAGAAAAGCACGTCCTGAGAATACACTGGCAAATTCAGGCTGGCATATACTGTATTTATAATGCGCTTTTCTATTTTACTTACCTGATGCAGTGTGAACTCTCCCTCAACATTCACAGCTCCCAGTGTGTGCGCATTCTTTACGTGGCATCCGTATGCTTAGGAAATAAACGACACAAACCGTTCCGGCATGCATGCGCTTGTGTTCAATGCTGGTGCGGCAGGAGGAAGGTAAGTGCCATAGGGATTCGCACCAAGGAATTTTTTTTCTCAAACGCATCGTATATGCGCAATGCAGAAACACACCAGTGTGAACCTGGACTAAAACTTATTAGGAGCATGTGAGAAAAAGCCAGAGGGTGGAAAATAAGTAAGTCCAGTGCCAGATTGAACTTTAGACACGAGAGGCTAATGGACTATAGGCAGCTCAGATGAGAGGTCTCTACTCTCTTGAAAAGGTGCCAAAGAAACATCAGCAGACAAACAGCAAAGGCATCAGTGTTTTATAAAAATACCTCTTAATGTTCTGATGATTTGTTATTCAACACTTCAGGGTCACGCATTTAAAAGCATTCATTATTTCGTGTATTAAACACTATTAAATGGATATTTAACAGTTTACACAAAAGCTTTACAGACACAAAACAAAGAAACCTAACTCAAGTTGTGAAATTTTTTTATTTCAATCCAGGAACCCCATCCTCAGTGCAATAAATGAAAGCACAAAGCAAACTAGTAAGACAGCTTCACTGGAAAGGGTAAACCCCTTATTTATAAGTGCACAAAAAGATTATGTTTCAGAGTGGCAACAGCTTCCTTCCAGGAAATCTTTTGTGTATTAATAAATGGGGGTTTCCAGTTATCCAAAGTGCAATGGCGCTGTCTTTCTCTTTCTGCTTTCACAAAACCTGCCCATTTGTAGTCAAGGTATATGAAGATAAGCTCTATAGAGGCATACAGTTAAAGTGCACCTGCCACCTCAAAACTAATACTAAATTAGGTTGTACTAATGAAATAAGCATTTTGTAAATATACATGTATTTTAAAAAATGTACTTTTATACAACGTTTCTCTCTGTCATCTTCCCTGTCAGCCTGACTTTTCATTCCTGAGTCAGGTAGGCGGGGATAAATGATTGACATTATAGCTCCTCCAATCAAATCCCTGCTAGATTGTGATTTAAGGGAACTGATTGGAGGAGCTGTATTGTCAATCATTATTTTGCCCCACCCGACCCCGGAAAGAAAAATTAGGCTGACAGGGAAGATGACAGAGAGAAATGCTGCTTAAAGGTACATTTTTTAAAATACATATATATTTACAAAATATTTATTTCATTAGTACAACCTAAATTAGCATTAGTGTTTTAAGATGACCTGTGCACTTTAAGGCTCGGTTCGCACTAGCGTATGATGCGTATACACTGGGTCTGGAATGCTGTGTGATGCATTTCGGCTGGCGTATGATACACAAAATGCGACCACATAGGAAGTGCTGTGAACCCTGACAAAGACAACCTACTGTGCATGTTTAGAGAGATTAATCTGATATAATCTGAACATCAGATTTGGTTTGTCCTCTTCAAGGTATAAGGAGCATAAAAAAGCACTTTTCAAAGCTAGTGCCATTTGCATTATATATGCAGGGCGGTATGTGTATGTGCGTGCATGTTAATAATTGTTGTGTACATATACATGCTCTTCCTTGTACACTTGCATCATGGTTAATCCATTCTTAAATTTCTTCACTATATAAATACCTACCATATCTGTAAGTAACCTACAATGTGTGGTAACTGTATAATTAATCGAAACCAATTGTGTAAGCAATCGGTATTCAAAGTTAATTAAGCTATTACTTTTTATAATGTATAGCAAACATTAACAGTTGCTATGACACAACCTCTGTTTGTTTTAATTAAATATTCATTCATTTAATGGGACATTGAAATATATTAATTTCTTTACTCTCCAACCCAATTTAATCTCATTATGTAATAAAACATGTTCTATGGATTTGCAATCAGTTTATTACATTCTCTGGCATATACAAAAGTTAAATGCTTAGCTTGTTAATAGTCTTTGCCTTTGGCTATTTTATCATACATTATAACAGAAGCCAAATCAAACTCAGTAAAGAAGCAAATCCTAGTTGTGCATGTATTAAAAAACATAATATAAAATTTACATATTGAATCTTAAACCAAGCTGGTATCCCAGAAGAAGCAGATAGACAATGTCCTCAGTTTTAACTCTTGGGCTCCAGAAGAAACAAAATAGCTGAGTTCTAGATCAGTTTCCAGGTTCATTATATATCTTCAGTGGTCCATATAAGAGAACCATGTTTTAATCAGACACACTTAAGACACCCTTTCTAAGGTCATTGCACACATATATAAAAAAAACATTGATTACTGGACTTTTTTGCAAGAAGTATGGAACCCTGATGACATATTCAATACATAAATATTCTCCTGAGTCCCCAAAAATGTCAGAGCCCTAGGAAAATGTACTAAATATATCAATTTTTTGTATTCCTTGGCAGGTCATCCAAGTAATAAACCAAGGATGCTAAAAATAGGTGAAAAGTCATCATTTTTAGGCTGATTGAAGTATCAGTGATTCATGTATATTACATAATAACATTTTATAATGCCAAAAAAGGTCCATCTAGTTCAGGTGAGGTGCTGATCTAGAGGACAGCAGAAAAAACAAGAAACAATTATCCTCACCATAGGAGAAAAACATTCTTCCTAACTCAGATTATTGTGATTCCCCAGTTCAAGAAGCCATCTCCAGTAGTATGTGATTACTATTCAGCTCTAGTTTCCTAGATACTTTTATTGATACTCTGATTTCATTGATATCTTTTATTGACTAACTGAATAGATGGCATGGAGTCATTCCTGAAGAAGAGACCTAAGTATTCTTGAAAGCTTGCATTTACCTTCTATTTAGTTACCCAATAAAAGGTATCCCTGCTATATCGTGATTTAAGGGATCTGATTGGAGGAACTATAATGTCAATCATCATTTAGCCCTGCCCACCCGACACTTGGGAAAGAAAAGGCAGGCTGAAAGAGAAGATGACAGAGAAACACTGTATAAAGGTACATTTTTAAAAAAAATACATATATATTTACAAAACATTTATTTCATTAGTACAACCTAAATTAGTATTAGTTTTGAGGTGACAGGTGTACTTTAAGATTGCTCAGGCACACAAAGTGGTGTGAAGAGCCCTGTGAAACTGCAAAATCACCACATTGCAGAGTTTACCGACTACATTATATGTGGAAGTGGCAAGGGGACACATATTTTAACCTGTTCACTGCTGTTTTGACTATTGTGAATAAGCCCCATTATGACTTCTACTTCAACAATAACCCCCACACCCTGTACTTAACAAAAGAGTTCTAAAATCCTAGTGCATCCTAGATAGGGCATCTGTATCATCCTGCTGGATACTCTGATCTAGAGTAGAGCTTGGAACGCTCTGGTAACTTGGGAATTTTATTTTGTGTTTTGCATCATACTATTTAAAGGGTGCATGGTCAGTTACAATCCTACTCTTTAAAATACTTTAAAGCGTCCAAGTTCCATATATAAATCAGACACTCACACTCCCTACGGTGTACTTGGCATCTCCAAAAGTAAACATCTTCCGGAGATATGGTACTGGGCTCTCCTCCCCATACTGTATGTGTATTCACCAGTGTTCTAATGTGTTGGTCCTTCCTGTTGGTATTTATTTTCCTCATATATACTGTATATAAACTGGGAAGTACAGATGGTTTAGATATGATACACAGCAAGCTGATCACTTTGTCTAGCCAAGTACTGAACAGCAAGTACTTGAATGACTGTTGGTACTGAACAGAGATGAAGATTAAGCATTGGTAATAATATTTCTGTCACAGCACACATGTCCTTTGAAAAGATGACCATTAGGATTCAGTTCAGAAGTATTTGTGTTTATGTCATTGCTATTTATTTGGTGTGATATTGATGCCTTAATCAGCTTCTTTAGCCTTTTCAAACTGAATTTTCACTTCAATAGTTTCATGTTCTAAACTGCCAATTAAATAGTTGTAAGCTGATAAACCGGAGAGACTTGAACTCAATTGCTTCCATGGTTCTATGAAGCATTCATTTTGTATTTCAACAAAATAGTTTTCAGCATGCCATATGGTTCTAGTAGATTTATGGTTGTCCTTTGCTTATAATTAGGGGGCAAACAATAAAACAGACAGTGTTTCCTATAATGATACACAATGCACAAGATGGGGAAGTAAAAAGAGTTCTGTTAATTACATTATGCCCCATCTACTTGTATATTCAGAAGGCAATCGGCAGCCTGGCAGGAACATTCTTCTTCTCTTTATATCAGCCTGAGTAAATCTTGCCCAAATGCCCTTTACAAAGGCCTTCAGAGATGGGAGACTAGACAAAGCAATAAAGCAAAATGATGAATGGGTCTCTCTGCCCTGATAGACACTGCCAGAGGAATGTCATCTGTGATTAAAATAGCTTCTCTGTTTTTTACACTTTTTTTGTGGCTGAAATGGGCGACAGTTCATTTTTATTTTCTAAGTATACCCCATGCCCTTTTGTAGCTAAAATAATCCTTACAGATATATCTTGTGTTGTACTGGCTAGGAATAGATTTCTTTATCAATTTTTACCTTTGGCAATTTTCTTGTTTGCTGTTTACAGTTCCCACTTGTACATACATACCAGTGTTATTATCAAAAGAGGAAAACTTGTGAAATAT
>WMED01019320.1:0-12461 GCA_019650415.1 Pipa parva | reverse complement strand
AGCGAAGTGATGTCATTAAATTCAGCATGGATATGCAAATTGTAGCGAAGTGATGTCATTTTCCCATGGATCTCTTTACAGTCACTTTAATCTCTCTATATTAATTTCTACATGCTAGCAATATGCATACCCATATTATTCAGATTATAAAGTGTACACTTACACACACTCACATACACTCCTATACACACACACATGTATTCACGTTCTCACACAAGTACACACAATGATTCACACAGGCACACACTCACACACACTCTTATATACACATACACACATGTATTCACGTTCTCACACAGGTACACACAATGATTCACACAGGCACACACTCACACACATGCATGCACATAGTCACTCACTCACACATAAACATTCATGGAGGGATGATGGCACGTACATAGGGGTTGCTTAAAAACTGCAAAATTTTTCAATCTCCTGGCACTTAAAGTGTTATAACCATGCAAAATGGAAAAACTCCAATTAGTTACTATATATTCAATCTGTACTTCCAAAAATCATAAATTGTGTCTATGATATTCAGCTCTTTATCTTAAAAAATTGGAGCATTGGGGCACACTCCCTGAATATGCTTTATGTAAAGCAAAATAGAAAACTATAAGGTATGAGGTATGTTTAACAACATGGCTGCTATCAGTAAAGATAAGAACAGACAGAAAGCAATACAATTCATTCATTTAACTTAAAAGTTAAAATGTTTACAAGTGCTGTATTTGAACAACTACCATGCTAATTCAAATGGGAATTTTGATATTTTTTTTGGTGTAAAAAAAAAATAAAGACTCACCGTGTAAACCTATGGACTTGCCTTGTTCCGGCCACACTAGCGTATGACGCGCATATGTTGCGTATTGAATACTGACAGTTGCATTTTTGCTGGCGTATATGTGCTGTGCACAAAATGCGGCCAGATAGGAGGAGCTGCGAGTGCTGAGTGAGCGTTCACACTGGAGTCAGGTAAGTACAATAGAAATGCGCATCTAGAAAATATGCTGGACTGAAATACGCTGGCGTATTTTCTAGATGTTGGATTCTTAATACGCAGCGCAAAAATGCCATGTGTCAACCTAGCCTTAAGCATATAATGGCTGTCTGGTAGCATGCTTAAAGCACCAGTAACACAAAAAAAAAAATCAAAATGCCAGTCCGTCACTTTATCTTCTTTAAATAGAGACTGTAGGGTCAGAATGGGGGAGGGCTGGAGGATGCAGGCGCTGCATGGCTGCACAGGGGTCGTAGTGATTGTACCAAGCCCCCTGGGGACTGGAGCCCGGTCATAACTGCAACCCCTATAGTTATGCACTTGCTTAATAATTACATCACTAGATTAAATCCCAAAGATTTAAGAATAAGCATGTTCCATTTTACAAAGTGCACATTCTGGCAACAAAAGCTTTCTAATGAAATGACAGTCTTGGCAGGTTAACATGGACATGTCGAATTGCAAAACTAAAATGATTTGATTGCTCATACCAACCATTTGACATTTCGGATAAAATGAATTCAGGATAATGTTTTCATTGAGTGATCTTTTACATTTTTTCTGAACAAATATAAGGGCTCGGTTTAATGAGCACTAGAAAAACGCAGAAGTCACTTATTTTATCGTGGTCCCCGTTACAAATGACTGAACGTATAAGTCTCCTGGGTGATCTGGTTTTATAGCATCTAAAATGATTTGTACACATCCTGCATGCATCTCCAAAGTCTCGCTTCCCATCAGGGACAGATTTTATTCAATTCTGTGGATGTCGGACCATGAAAATGGAAGACAAAGACAAGCGTTTATCAAAGGCAAATGGGCCACTTTATTATCTTGTCAAGTTATTCAGCTCAAATTCCTGTGTGATCCATGAAGCCAGATGCCCAAATATAAGAGTAAATGGTGCAGTGCAGGTCCCAGTACAGAAGCATAGAATTCTAGTCATTTAAGGCTATGTTATATGGTCACATTTTTTTTAATAAAATCAATCAAGTAAATACATTTTCATTAAATACATTGCATTTCATCATAGTGGTATTCATCACCAATCATATTACATTTTAATGTCATTTCAAAGGCTCTAACTAGAAAGTATACTACAAATGATGCTCTGCTGGGCACTGAGCAATGTAACTGGTAAGTGTACTACACATGATAGGGTTGGATTAGCACATGCCATCTGAGACTAATGGGTACAGGCAAAAGAAGATGGCACCGGGATTTCTCTTTAAACCCCCATGCTAGTTTATAACATTTAAATAGAATACCCACACAAAGGATCAGGGGTAGAGAAAATTGAATCCAAGCTTTACACGGGGAATTAGTTATTAGTCTTCCTGGGTGGGGGATGTCCACCTCTACTCACAGGGCTCTCACCCCTTACTTTCTTCTCCTTTAGGAAAACACCTACTTATCTTGTCCTAGCAGCACAGATAATCTCACCCTTTGCATACACACAGGGCAATACTACCAGTCATACAGTTTGCAGTGTAACTGAGGCATGACGTATGCAGTGTAACTGGGAAATGTAAAAAAATGCACTGTTTGGTTGGGTAGCACCAATTGTCTGGTTGTAGGGGCCCCATGGTTTCTGAATGCAGCCCTGTCTGTACAAGTGCTTAGGTGCAGTATTCATATGTATTTGTGATGATTTGTGTTTACTGTCCATGCATTTGTTTCTGTGTGTGTTATTAAGACCATTTGTTTTTATGCTGCAGGTCACTTTGAGTGAAGTGGACGACTAATGAGTCGCTTTTACAGCCAGAAAGCCATAAAATTGATTTCCAATATTGTATGACGGATTATTGTCTTAGACGATAAAGCAAATTGCTTCAATGAAGAAAGCCTAAGAAAAATGATGTAATGTTGGTATGATAAATAGCTAACTAAGGGAAAATAACTGACCAGAGTTAAGGACACTAAACTCCCCCACTCTAGTAAATATTTATAGTAAACATTTGCTTGTGGAAAGGCACATAGTGTAATGTAATCTGACCACACATCCCTTGGTCACTTGAGACAACAGTCTTCAGTCTTTTTCTATCGTATAATAATGTTTTTGTTTTGTTTTTATATTAAATTTAGAGAATTTTTTCTTTTTTTAATATGATCAAATAGAAGCAAATTTACCACAAAAATTAAAAATAAATGTAACACAATGCACTAGTTAGATATACTAGTTAGCATTGGACATAAATGTTAGAGGTAAATCAAACTTGTCACATGTTCCCAATTTAGATCCAGTACATTTTTCTTAATCTATTAGCGCAAAGCTTGTGGCAGGGAGGAAATAAAGGCAAACATGTGAACCCTTAAAACATTAATATCACTGTCCTGCCAGCCTCTTTTCCACTGGCCGATCACTAACCAGAACAAGCCAAACAATTTGTAATAGTGTTTTTCAAATGCATAGGCTGCAAAACATATTCCCTGCATCAACCTATGGCTATCTGCAAGGAACTGTAGCCAGCGCCAGCAAAAGTAGACATAGACAGACTGGTCATATATCTGTACAACTTCCCAAAGCAATTCTAGGGGGTTGAGGAATCACAGGCGAGGCAGTTAAACAGAGCAAGTAACTGCATATAAAATCACTTCCAGGCAGCCAGGCATAATGAACCCAGCAGGGTTGACAGTCATCAAATCCAGAGGATTTCTCTAACCATCTGCTTCAAGCATTTCTATTAATGAAAACTATGACAGTGGCTCATAGTTAGCCACCCTCCAGAGTATTATTATAACTATTATCTTCCGTGTTGGAATTGCATCTCAGGGGCCTATAGGTCACACACACAGAAGTGAACTGAATTGTTTTATCTGTGTAACTCATCTCAGGTTCAACATACCCCCCCTGCTTAAATCCATGACTAGGAGAGAGGCACCTTTTTTTGGAGCTAACTATAGACATGGGCAGGGCCAGCTCTCCCATTAGGCCACATAGGCAGATGCTAGGGACGCCAGGTGCATAGGGGAGCGCTCGCATGCATTTTTTTTATATTAGCATCGTTGAAGGTAAGGGGGGCGGAGCGGGGCAGGGGGGGCAGAACGGGACGGGGGAGCACCCGGTGGGGGGTTGCCTAGGGCGCCAATAGGGCCAGAGCCGCTACTGGACATGGGCATCTCGTTCTAACAGGGAAAAACGGAACTGATGATCACTAAATACATAGTGCCCCCATACTATGCACTGCCTTAAAACAGAGAGTTTAAAGGGATCTAAAGCCTTATAGTACCAGAGGTAAGTTTTAAGGGAGACGGAGGAAAAACTTACCAATAAGGGTTTTAGGCTCCAGCGCTGCCTCCTGCTTTCTATAACAAGCAGATCTCTTCTGCTCTATGCAGTGATGCAGTCGTCTTCAATTCTTTCTCCCTGTTGGATTTTGGCAAGCACAGAAGCAGAATTCTGATGTTAAACTGCTTCTGCGCTTGCTTAACTCACTGAGTTTAGACAGGAAGCGAAGAGGATCAAGCACTGTGCTGATGAGATCGAATTTCTAGTAAGAGCAAAAGGGAGAGCTGGAGCCAATAAACCCTATCAGTAAGTATTTCCCACCTCCCAACTTAGGAATCGCCTCTAGTGCAAACAAGCTTTAGTTGCCCTTTAATTATTAACATCAGTCCTTGTTAAATCAGAGCTTTTGATTTCCCTTGGACAGATCCACAAACATGCATTCACGTATCTGTATAGCTTTAATCTGTGGTTGTTTCAAAAGCAAAATAGGATAGATATTTTTAAAGTGTGCTTTACCAATTTTTGTGCTATTGTGCATGGACCCATTGAAATGTTTTATGATGGATCAGCCTTCCTTTGTGTGCACTGCAGAGATCATTTCCAGAATACACTTTAGTGTTTAGACCAGTGGTTCTCATCCTGTGGGTCGCGACTCCAGCAGGGGTCCCACGACTGACCCAAGGAAGTCACCTGCAGGTGCCTGCAGGACCCTTCTTATAAGGGTTCCTGTGGGGCGACGTCGGCCGAAAACATCACCATGTGATGCGTGTACGTGAGGACGTTTCGGGCGAACGTGATGATGTGATGACGTTCAGCCAAAACGTCATCACACCGTGCGCAGTGATGTCAGAGCCAGGGGTCGCGGCCAAAAAAAGGTTGAAAACCGCTGGTTTAGACTGTGGGAGCAAACCCATCTGAAGAAGAGTACAACAAAGAATCTCCAAGCTGGGATCATAGTCAAAAACAAGGCATCAAAGCTACAATAAAGCTAGTAACTGGATTACCGTGCCAACCACTTGGGGAGAAGTTTAGATAAAAACTCGAAACAGTCACATAAAGGTCAGAGTTCTCTTCCAATGAGCACTTTCCAATCTTCACTTATTCATCAAGCTCTGCAATGTGGTGAAATTCATGACCAGTTAGGATGTTTGTGATGGAGGCAAATTTACAGAACTTTTCACACCATTTTATGTGAGAGTGCTCAGTTAATTAAGCTATTCATCAAGCGCCGGAGTCTGTTGAAGTAGTGAATTTGGCAAGGCATACTGTCTCAACTGTGACAGTTTTCTTCACCAGATTAATGTGGTGAATTGAGAGTTTAAGGGCATGGCTCTTTCTGTCCAACTGACTACAATGCACTATGCAATAAACCGTGTATGTCACCTTTCTCTTCTATGATACGGGCATCCTCTGCTTACTGAATAAGTAGTAAAGAATTCATGACTATTAAAGCATAGCACAACAAACAATTCCAAAAGACTGCTCAATCTCTGAATTTAACTTACATAAGTATTCGGGTGCTCTGAAGAGAAAGTACTTCACTTCCAAAGTATAGCAAAAATATTCCTCAGCACAAATATTAGACAAATAGTAAAACCAGGAGGTATAAAAACATGAAACAAGTACTTTACACCTTTCGGCGCAAAATGCGTATGGTGCTTGTTTGATATTTTTATACCTCCTGGTTTTACTGTTTGTCTAGTAAAGAAGAATCATTTTATCTACTGGGGTGCTGAGGAGTATTTTCGCTATACTAAAGCATAGCAACCTGTAGTGATGAGAATTCTCTTCGACAGTCAAACTCTTACTAAACAAGCTCCTGAATCTCAAAATTATTTATTATTTCCCCATTAACTTTGGTCTCGCATGGGCAGTGATGATATAGAAACATGCAAGGTCAAAACAAAGAGTAAAAAGTAAATATTACTTAATCAAGCTGATGAGCAAGATTCACATTCCAGGAAGGAGCAGGTCAATGTCTCCAAATGCTATAGTTTTATTGGCTAAGAGCTGAAATGACTTCCATATGCTTCTTGTGCCTTTTGGCTACTGTGCACGGACAGCAGAGAATGGTGGCAAGGCAAGCATTTCTAACACAAGGGTAGCCTGTAAACAGTGGAAAATGTGTCACAGAAAAAAAGATGCATTGGATGGAAGACAGCTGCCTTGAGCCAATAAGTTAAACTAACAAATGTTGCATTATGTTGTCTGGCACATGCTAAACAATATATGTCTTTTAGACCAAGGCCAACATGCTTATACAAACTGGCTATATATATGATGAAGAGACCTCCAAAAGTCTTCCTGGTTCTATAATGCTTATTAATCACTCTTCTGTGTTCTATTAAAGGCCGTACCAGGAAGTCAACTGACAGTGCAAATGGCTGGCAGTTACAATTACACGCTCTACTCAAGAAGGTGTTGGTAAAATGCTTTATTCCCAACAACAGAGCATCCATCAAAATCCCACTGCTCGGGGCAATTAAAGATATTGTGCACGAATGGCACAGTAAAAAGGCAAATGGACAATTGTCCTGTATAATGGGCCAGTACTCTGACACTTAGGCCAGAGGAAATGTATGCCATGAGTAAGCGCACATAGCGTGAAACGTGTAGGCATTGTCCAAATGTTTTTATACCTTTGTTTTTAATGGACCACTCGTTTAAATGTGGTTACAATAAAAGGAATTTTAATTTCACAATAAGGAGTTCCCGAGATTTATATTTTGTTGTATCGCTTAGGTCAGAGGGGCTTATTCTTGAAAGTCCAAACAGTTGCATAAAGGTCAGAATTCACATCCTTTTGCCACTTCCCAGTCTTTGTGTATTCAGAAAACTCTGCGATATGGTGAATTCTCAATCAATTCAGATGCTGACGACGGTCACAAACTTGCAGAGCTCTTTGCAGCAATTGAATGTGCACAGGTAATTCATCAAGCATCAGAGTCTATTGAAGTAGTAAATTTGGCAAGAAGTACTGTGTCAAATACTTCACCAGATCAAAGTGGCAAATTCGGGGGCTTGGCGGCAGATGGCAAGGATCCTTCTGTCAGACTGACTACATCTCACTACACATCAATCTGGTCCAATGCTGTTCACTTCTTCTCTTTGTGAATTCAACACTTAGGGCCTCATTGACTAAAGTCTGAATTGACCTGTCAATTTTACCTCACTAGAATTTGAGTCACATTGCCAAAATAGACACAAAATCGCTTCTCAGTGTTGACTAAGTGGACAATACACTTGTTGAAGAGACGAACAGCGGCAATCGCTGGCCCATGTGTAGTGTAGCGTAGGCAGGCAGACTCACACTATCCCACTAACTGTATTCTGTGAATATTCTATTTCTAATTAGAGGGCTGATGACAGGGCTTCTACTGTCTGACAGATGAATCCACACTACGTAAGAGATGGCTACTGATGTGTTTGTATCTTCACTATGTGAATAAGGAGTAAAGAATTCATGAGTATTAGTATTATAGTGACCCAAAATGAATTCTCACTTTGATGAATAATCACCTGAATATTTTTTTGGGAGTTGAGAGTATAGGAAAGGCTCCGTAAGTAACCACCTCAAGGGCATTCGAGGGCAAAAAGGATAACTAGCAGGGTAACCAAATGGTGCCTTGTCACCAAGAATAAATGTGTTCCTTATTTCTAAGGCTAGGTTGACACTAGCGTATTATGCGCAGCACATAATACGCTCGTGTGAAAAAAAAAATACTAATCAATGAAAGCCAAAGGTACTTTCCAAGTTCTGGACACACTAGTGTATGATGCACATATACTGGGTCTGGAATGCTGTGTGTTGCATTTTGGCCAACGTACGATACGTTGCTCACAAAATGCAACCACACATAGGAAGAGCTGTGAACGCCGAGGGAGCGTTCACACTGTCGCTGGCAAGTACAATAGAAAAATACACTGGAAAATTTTTTTTTTTCCCACGTGAGCATATTATGCGCTGCGCATCATACGCTAGTGTGAACTTAGCCTAAAGATTCCTATTTTCAGTGTCACAGGGTGAGATCATTTAAGAAGTTTCAAGATATGCTCATTAATCCCCTATACAAAGTAAATCTGTCTTTAAATAATCCAGTCGTTATTATAAATCAGGGTTTAGCAACATATGGCTCTTGAGTCAGATGTGGCTCTTTTGATGGTCGCATATGGCTCTTTGACTGTAACAAGCGGTGCTCACATGTAAGCACTGCTTGTTACAGTCTGTCGGCTAATCGCCGGCAAGCGCTTTAGAGACAAAACTCTCTCCGGGTTGCTAGCCAATCCGGAGCTGCTGACGTCATCGCGCTACCGGGTTGCTAGCCAATCTGGAGCCGCTGACATCACCTATGTTACGTCAGCGGCTCCGGATTACAAAAGGGCTGAGAGAGCCACACGTATATATGGCTCTCTCAGCCCTAAAGGTTGCCGACCCCTGTAATAAATGGTAAACATACTTACAGAGAAAGAATATTCCAAATCATAGCTTTAAATAAATTACCTTGTTAAATATATTTTTATAACACTGAGCGGAGATGATTCCGGCAAAGAAACCAGTTCTCACATTGCACGGATGTTGTATTCAGTATCCAAAAGCAACTCAGAGCCGCGTCTGTGTTATGATCAACAAATAGGCTCAGTCATCGTGATACAGTTGATAAATGTGTTTCTAAATAAAGGAGTGCTTGTTTTCAGGAACATCTTTCATATGCGTCTGGTTTGATCTTCATTTCCAAATTATGCATAAAACCTCTTTAAAGAGCCCTTTCACAGTATAGCCTCCAGGAACAGTGATAAGAACAATGTGTAACAGAGTCCAGGCAGGTCTTTGCTTGGCTCCCTCAAGCTTGTTTCATTAATGGGCTGCTTAGATAAGTGGGAGGCAATAGAATAGAAATAAAGGAGAGATATTTTTAGCCCTAAAAAAAGGTGCATGTGTGTATTGGGCTTTAACCCTTATTTTTTTCTTTTCCTGCAGAAATTAGCCATAAATTAATTTCATTAAAAAAATCCCATTTACTATACAACCCTGATATCTGGAAATATTAAGTGCTGATTTACATAGAACCTGTATCCTAACAATCCTGTGGAGCTTATAATCTAGTTGCCCTGTACAATCAAGCACAGACACAGAAAGGGGTCATTTAAGTCCAGCTTCAGTTAATCAAATATGTTTTTGGATTGTGGGAGGAAACTGGAGTACCCAGAGTACCCGTTTTATACAAGATCATTTTTCCACGGTCCAGTAGAGGGTGTGAAGGGTTGAAGGAGAGACTGCAATAGCCAAAAAAAGAAATTAAAATGTTTTAATTCTTTCCATGAAGCTGCGTACCAAATATGGCCCGGTCATTGGGGACCCTTGATTTAAAGCTCCCTAGAAAAACAACTGGGCTGGATGAGAATTGTTAACAACATGACTGCTATCAGTAAAGGTAAAAGTTTTTTTTAAAAATTCATGAATTTATCTTAAAAAATAAAAGTGCTATATTTAAATAACTTCCTTGTGAAACCAAACAGGAGGCATTACTGGTCCTATTTACTGGTCCTTCGAAGAACACAGGGCTGGCTCACCAAGACTCAGAAGCTAAGGTTTTATGTAACATTTTGTAGTCTCTCTACGGTGACATCACACATTCACACACATTTCAATGTTACTGCTTTTATAAACCATCCTATAGTATAAAGAGAAGGTTGTAGGAACTAATATTTATATTTCTAAAGAGAGAAAAAAAATCATCATCTTTGAAAGCCTTTCAAAGCTAGAGGATTTAACCAACTGTCTTTTTATTCCAGACTTGATAGGAATGGGTTTATATCCTTGAACCACAGTCTAGAGCACAGAACTGATATACCAGAACCACATTTGTCAAACAATTCAGTTATCAGATAGGCATCCCTTATTACCCACAGTCGCTTTCATGTTACACCCCCTCCTTTCTCTGTGATGGGTTGTACTACGCTGAGATTGTGCTTTCAGTTCCCTTTCCTTAGCTTTGTGTATAACTGCTGTAATAAGATACACGAGTCACTCAAGGAATAATAGGCCCAGGTGCCTGAGTAGAACTGTAATAGGCAGGTACGGTGTGCCCTTTATTTTACAGGCATGTTATTATAGTACTTGTGAAGACATTCTATATGACAGTAAGGAAGGCAATGCCTTTTGTTTATTAACCTGGAGCATTGTACACACCAGATTTCTTCCTGATGAAATAAAAATGAACCAAAAAGAACAGTAATATCAAAAAAATGAAAATAAATCAAATGCGTTTATAGTTACTCTATAGTTACCCTATGTTTTACTCTATATTTACTCTATAGTTACCCTATGTTTTACTCTATATTTGCTCTATAGTTACCCTATGTTTTACTCTATATTTACTCTATAGTTACCCTATGTTTTACTCTATATTTAACCTGTGCTTCCAGAAATTCTAATTTGTGTATATAAAATATTATATTTAGCTATTTAAGTTTAAAAGTCAGTCTTTCTGCCTGACCTTGTACCTTTTACCGTATATTTCCTTTATGTATAGCTCCATAGAAAACAATGCCACTAGGTGGGGTCTGTTTAACAAAATGGCTGCTATCAGTAAACATAAACAACATACAAAACAACAATAACATTCAGGAACATTTAAATCATTCTTGCCATTCCAACATTTTATGGCGTTAGTGGTTATTGATACAAGCGTAGCATAATGGGTCTTGTTTAGAATAGAGTGGCCCATCTCCATCTCTCATGATCAGTGCCGGCTCTGCCATTAGGCAGAGTAGGCAAATGCTAGGGGCGCCGCCTGCTACAAGTGTAGCATAATGGGTCTTGTTTAGAATAGAGGGGCCCATCTCTCAGAGTCATGATCCATTTTGTACATTTTGTTTGAGGGGACTGTATCTTTCTACTGCAAATTATAAGGATATAAAGATTCATTATTGGTCTGCAGGGAGTGTGCAATTACACAAGTCAAATGAATCTGATATCTCTGGATAAAGTATAAACCGTATTTGTAAACAGTATTAGTGAATGGTAATGTTCTGCTGGATAAAAATTAAATAAAAACAAGAGGTAAAGAAATATACCTTTAATAAGTAGTAAAATAAATGTAAACTTTCTGAGGGTGAATTATGCAGATGACTTGAAATCTTCAAACCATCAGTAGTTTTAGATAAGAATAATTTGACCACCTATCAAAAAGATTCCAAAGTGCTGCAAAGTCCTTTTCTTTAATATCTGCTACTCTGTCAATGAAACATGGTCATTTCCAGAATCCAAATTGTAGACTTATCAATCATTTGCCCCCTGAAATGATGAAGCAAAATGTAAAGTCCTTTGTCCTATAATTCAAAAACTATAAAAATGCAGAAATGCGGATCAAATGCAAACTATTTCATAGGTGCTAAAAATGAATTCCAAGATGAACAATCCCATTTCGTGTTAGAAACTCCCACAAAGCCAGTTTAATTATCAGCGGAGTAATAAAATTAGGTAAACTACCAGGTAACTCATGGGTCCCTTTCCTTTGTCTCCATTGTCATCTAGACAGAGAAACGCATAGCCGTAGTGTAAAACTAGACCTCGATGTTTCAGGTGCAAGACCTTAACCTTTATGTCTTCCAAACAAAACTGGGAACAGGCAGAAATTAGCACTGTATGCAACATGATATGACTAATGAGCAGTTCTAGAGACTCAGATATGTCTGACTGTATCAAGCGTCAAGCCTCTGAAGATTGGTCACGGTCTGTGAGCTTCAGATTTTATTTTCATTGCACGTGCGCATTTAAAAATGTCGCCTGACCTGTGCCGCAGAGGTTACCCTATAAGAGCTTGAATGCACTCAATATGGATTTATTGATGTCTGCCCTTCCATCACAGGGAGTAGGAGGGGGGGATTGTTATTAAGATCTAAGGAAGTTTTGCAACTTCCCCCTCCAGAAATATGAGATCAAGCTGGATGCAGGAAAGGCTCAAAATTACAGCACTAGGATTTTTTTTTTAAACTTTGAATATTAAGGTTTGATGGGGGTGTCATTTATTAATATTGATATGAAGTGAAGGGGTACATTGATTGACTTACATTGTATGATCTCCCCGCACTTGTGTGGGTTCCCTCCCGGCACTCCGGTTTCCTCCCACAATCCAAAAACATACATCTGTGTCTGTCTATGTGTGTGAATGAATAGGTAAACTAGATTGTAAGCTCCATGGGGCAGGGACTGAAGTGAATGATGAATCT
>WMED01019317.1:0-12461 GCA_019650415.1 Pipa parva | reverse complement strand
CACCGCGTCTACCTGCCTGGAAGCTTTATCTCAGCCTCTGACTTCTCGGTCAGATACGGGCAAAGCGATCCCAGGACTAGGGACGGTGGATAAAGGAAGAACTAGCGACTGTTTGTTACACGTACCGAATTCTCTGCAGTAATCGCAGCTATGAGAACACTCCAGGAAGTGATGAGACGTAAAGTGCGTTTTGATTGGGAAGCGGAGGTGCCGCGAGATTCCTCTGGCCAATGGAAACGCCGTATCTGAGTGACCGTCACTTCCTGGACTTGGGGTTGAGTGCTGCGCTTGGCAAGGGGAGTAGGTAAGTGATGCTTGTTAAGGAGCAGCTGATGTTTTTTTGTTTAAGTTAAACTCCTTGTTTAATGGCAGAATAGGAAGGAGCCTCTTGTTTCGGCTGTTTTTTTTTTTTAAGACTTTTGGCTGCCAGGTCTGGGATTCTCGCCACAAACTCCATCACTATAGGAAGCACTGTGTGGCGTTGGTTGCTATGGATCAACCATTCTGCGCTTGCCTTGCTTAGAGAAGTGCATGGCAGTGGTAATTCGACCCATAAGGACCTTACAAGGGATAACTGGTCTTTGGCTTGGATGAAGTTAACCAAGGATACACATACCCACGGACATTAATAAGTGTATATTATGCAGCCTTCTGGTTAGTGGCATTTACTGAAAGATAAAGGACAAGAAAAAAATAAAGATCATTGAAATGTGAGTCTACAGGAAATTTTCATGGAAGGGAGGGGGCTAGCAGTCCAGGGAAGGGAGGGGGCTAGCAGTCCATGAAAATATACAAATATCTAAAACTATGCAATAAAAAAATAAAGTACCTTGGACTATTAATGAATTTAAAAAATTTTTTTGCAGCTGTTATAATTCGTTCCCTTAAACTAAAAATAAAAACATTGTATTCAGGTGCTTCACATCTTATTGTTTTTTCCTCTATTTTGTTAACATTTTTTGGCAATTTTGGTTTCTGCACTAATTCTAAATCTTTTTACCTGTCATAGAAAGACATATAGTCTAGTTACTGTGTGACAGTACCTAGGCAGTGTAATAATTGTTTTACAGCTAGTATTTGTGCCAAATTCCTGTTAAATGTACCCATTGCCAAGTTTCTTTTAAAATGTACCCATTAGTATAGTTATTATGCAGTAGTACATAAATAAATACACTGGCATAATTGCTTGGAAGTTAACCAGTGGCTGGAGGAATGTTGTTTTATTAATTATTGCTACAGGAAAGATGTTCTTTAATGTAATGATTATGCAATATCATTGACAGGGATGTCTAAGGCTATATGATACAGAAAAAGCTTCACCTGAGGTTTTGGCAGCATTAATATCTATGCTTAACTCATTAATGGCTCACATAACCTTAATTATTTCTGTCACTGAGTGCTGCCCTTAACCTTACTCATAATATTTCCCTTCACAAAAATGCAATATAAAACAAATCTTTTTTCTCTGATATATCTTCTATATGGCACAATATTTTGCTAACTGCTGTAGGTTGCCATTATTTTATATAGCTAACTCTGCTACCTACCTCTAAATCCGTCTGCTTTGTATCATTCATGTAACCTAATTTGTAGGTATAAACATTTTTTCAAATTCCAAATACATAACGTTGCATTTACATAACACTAAGTCTAATCTGCCATCAACTCAATTGACCAATCTGCAAAAGACATTCTGCTTGTAGTGAAATGGTTCATGTATACAAAGCCAGCTAATTCTTAGTTATTAATTAACAAATTAAACAAAAGTTACCATAATACAAAATAATGCATACCCTATAAAACACTATTCTAGTAAGACCATCATAACTAATATTGGAATACAATATTTTACTCAGTTTTCAGTACATATTTATGACATTTGCCATATTACCAAAACACAGCTGCCCTGCCTACAGAGCTTTAACAACACATAAGCAGACTACATCAACTGAGTCACCACTGCCATCTTTTTTATATTTATTCCTTTAAAAAGAAATGCTTTATAAGTGATCTGTTTATCATGGAGTCATCATAATACTTATAAAAGTTATTGCTTAAAACATTTCTGAATGAGATTTGTTAATAAACAGTAATTCTTTCCTCAGTGTGTATATTTTGCTGTTTCATATGGAATTTTCTTTTTGAATATTGGGTTATGTGTGTTTTTCTTTAATTTGTTCACATTATGTGAAATAAGCATACAAGTTTAAAAGAGAGGTGCTTCTAAATATTAATCAGGTGTTGTAAAAACTTGATGTTTTATCTTGTCTTAGCCTAGGTGCTGTGATTTGTTTACATTCATTGTGTTGAAATCCCATCTACCATTTTATTTAACTAGCATTAAGAGGGAGCCTTAGGAAAGGGTCACACTGGCTGTTTTTTGGCTGAGTTTTTAATTAGGGTCATTATTGTCTATTGTGTAAACCAAAGTGATCTGTGTAGTTTACACCACAGGAGACATTTTTTTCCAGCTCAGGTAATACAATAGCTAGCTAGGCATAAAGGTGGCTGTATAATATCAGTGTCACACTTGCTGTTTTGCAGATGAGCTTTAAAAATTGTTTCCTGTGAATTAACCCACACAGACTATTTTCTTTTGCACCATAGACAGTTATGAGTGTAATTAAGAATAGTTCAGCTACAAAACAACCAGTGTGGCCCTGGCCTTACAGAGCAATAAATGCAGTGACAATCATTCTAAATGATTGTTGTTGGATCACTCAACACTGTCAGTTTTTACAGCAATGAAATAACATTGCTTGAGCAACATTCATTACTAAGGGTAGTAATAAAAAATTTCAAGCATGACCAATTAAAGTTGATCATAAGTGATTGGTTTATTCAATTGTCATCCATACCCTAAATGATTTTTGAGCAATTAGTTAAATAATGATCTAACTTGACTGTATGTCTATACCCTGTAGCCAACCCCATAAAGTTTTTTTTAATTCATCCCTGCCTTGTTAAACACAAACTGATAAAAAATGATAGGATTATCTTAAAGGGATCCAAAAAAAAAACATGGTTTCGTCTACAAGTTTTTCTTGTGTCACTCTCTGCTGTATCTGTCCATATTATCATACAAGCAAAGCTTATAAAATATGTAGACATTTATTTCCAACCATTGTCACAGCATTCTACTACAAATAAAACAACCCAGGTTATCATAGAGGATGTCATAATGTGTTCAAAGCACATAAGTACTGCTGGGAGTAATGTGTGTAAAGCTTGATATAAGCTTCAGCAAAACTAGCAAATTGGAACAAGTCTCACTATAAAATGCAAATTGATTTTTTTTTTTTTGAATAATCAGTCAGTACAGGTATTATTTTTTTTTTTTTAACAATAAGGGTAGCTATCTTATCTTTTATGTCAAGGCTTTATTTCCCGAGGAGCTTCATAGGATAAATTGGTTAAGAATTTAAACACTCTAATCAGTGCATGTCCCAGCAGAATTTACAGTCTAATTTCAGAGTACCCAGGGAAAACTCACAGAAACTTGTGGCTCACATACAGATGATTCTGTAGGTAATTTTTAATTTATACCTCAGCACTGAAAGCCAATAAATGCTAACCACCATGCTGCATATACAGTATAATAAAGGTGGCATTATGTGTTCGAATTTGTCCATCCAATTTCCATTTAAATGGACACTTCCTGTTACTTGCCAGCAAGTTTCTCCTGCCTAGGTTCAAACCTGTTACTTTGTTATCTCTATAGCTGTTCTGGCTGCTGTGATATAGAGGCATTGAAAATAAGGCTTTGGATTTTGCTTTGTCCTTGGTGTTCTGTGAGCTGGTGCTGTAATAATAATCTGCACAACTCTATTCTGTATATTCAGGCTGAACTCTACTCCCAGCCATTTATGAGAGCTATTTATTACTTTTGTTTCTCTTGTTCAAAATGATATCTGGTAGAGCAAGACTCAATTGTTCTTTGGTAGCTTTTAGTACTTTTTTTCAAAATACTTGGGTTTTTGTTATGCCATAAGAATGATGTTGGTGTTATTTCAATTTTATTCAGAATTTGGAATAGTATTGCTATTGGTGCGTAGAAACTTAGGTAGATACATCATTTTGAAGATGTTAATCCTTCCAATTAAGGTCAAGGGTAGGGGTTGCCATATTTTTCTAATTTGGTGATCATTGGGAGCAAGTTAAAATTTGTAAAGGTTTTTGGATTTTTACTCCCCACTATCCCCAAATGTTTAATGTGAGGGCTCCATTGTAAAGGTAGTGTGTTGTTTTGGTCTGTATCTGAAATTTCGTCTATTGGTAATATTGCAGATTTGTCCCAATTAATTTGTAGTTTAGAGATTTTCCCAAAAAGTTTTACTACTTCTAATACTTTAAGTGACTGCTTTGGGTCAGCTAAATATAATAATATCTTCAGCATATATATAAATTTTCTCTTCTATGCTTTTTATCCATAATCCTCTTATACTTTGAGTGGTGGGTATTAGACTTGCCAGATGCTCAATGGGAAGTGCAAATAAATGTGGGGAAAGTGGTCAACCCTGTCGTGTACTTCTAGTTAAAGGAAATTCTCTCGATAGTTGATCGTTAATTCTGACTCTTGAGCTGGGATTTTTATATAAAATTTTTATCCATTTAATAAATCCAGGTCCAAATTGGTATTTTTTCATAATTTACCAAAGATAGGGCCATTCAGCTTTGGCTGTACCTTACAAGGATAGTTTACATGGTTGTCAGTTTTATGAAAATGTTTTATTGATATTTCAATTTTATGCTAAAGGGCATTGTAGGAAATGAGAATCTGAAATGTTTGGCAGTGATGCCAAGGTATGAATTAAAAGCCAATCTTCAGTCATAGGTTGCTAAGTAGCTGAGGAGAATATTAACTGTTATCTGTTAATGAAGAGAAGCGTGTTTCTATGAAAATACCTTTTTATTTGCCATTTATGTGAATCTTATGAAGGAACATATTTTGGCTGATGAGTCTTGAGAGCTTCAACAAAGCTGAATAAAATTGTGAATAAAGGGTATGCTTTATCGATCCTAATTGAGAAAAGCTTTCTGTAAGGACCTTGCATATGTAGAACTCAAGCTAAAAGTATTCTTTCTTCCTCTATATTCAGGAGAATATATCAAGGGTTTTTTTTTTTTTTTTAATACTTCCATCTGCAAACTACACCTGTTGAATCTGATTCTTGAAACTCCTAAAATAGGACCGTCTATATATACTCCTGAAGATACAAAAAGAGTACCTATTGTTTCTAGGACTGGCAACCATAAGAGTTAGGTTGATAAAACAAATCCTATAACATTGTCTTTTATTTGATCAGGTTACAAAAAAAAATTAAATATGGATGTGCTAAATTAAATATCAAATATTAAAATCGTGATCAATAAAAAAGATGTAAATAAACAGTCCAAAAAAAGTCCAGAAAAATTTTGTGTGTGTGAATAAGACAATCTTGAATATGTACACAAGTGAGTTTCTGCTTCTCTTCAAAGAGAGTCGCTCAATATCCCCAATTCCAAATGTGTTGGAAAGAAAAGACGTACTCAACGCGTTTCGCCACACCTACTTCAAGTTAAGTGGCTTCAGCAGGAGTAAAATGAAACGCGATGAGTACGTCATCAGCTTTAAACAGGAGTCAGTTGGAGACGGAATCTGACGAAATACACAGTGGAAGTCATAATGACTGAAATGTCCATTAATTAACTGCATCTGGTGAGAATTTGGTATCACTAGAGTGTAATCACACGAGGAGTGGTGGTTTGCACATTGTTATTCAATTCACAATCACTTGACAGGAGGTGTTAGGACTTTGGGTCTTTCCTTTAACACAATATTTATATTTTTGATAAAGCACTATGTAGTGCATTTTTCTTCCTTTCTTCCTTCACAGATTTTTTTATTTGATCAGGACATATATCTACAGAAAATAGGGACCACTGTGAAGATTCTTATTGTACCACAGTATGCCATCCTGTTTATGGCAAATTTAGAAACCGTCTGATCTACCTGCAACCTCAAGCCCTTGTCTTCCTCTCTATTTATTATTATTAAAATGTATCTTATATGCCTCCAAGTGTTCAAGTAAATGCTATGCCTAAGAAGACAAAATAAACTATGTATTTTAGGTATGATATTTGTGGTAGTATATCATGCAGATCTTGTTTCCTATCCAGTATATTCTAAATTTCACCAGTTTTCTTCATTAAAGCAAACTGGTCATATAGGTGTCCAAATATTTAAATTTTAATGCAGTTGGAAAGGGTCAATCCACTTAAAATTTAGCATTATGTCTGTACATAAAGAGAAGTTTTGTACTTGTTTTTGTGGGATTAATTTTGAGGAAGGAGACTGTTCCCCAGCTAGAGGGCTGATTATTAATTCACTACATACAATAATATATTGTAATACATTATTAATAAAACCGTACAGTACAGATAATAGGCTGAACTGGATGGACTTGTGTCTGGTTTGGCCCTATAACCTGTTAATATATTAGTCTGCACTTTGTATCAGTTATTAAAGTGCACCTGTCAACTCAACTGTGTATTTAAAAGCCAATTTGCTTGACATTTGTGTTTTTCACCTTGAGCCTTTAATTAAAACACATTGCTTTTCACATATAATGCATTTTTTTCTGAGGCAGTTTGCCCCTTTTGGCTTTCCATGCAATTATCTTTTTTCCAATTCTTTACAGGTTTCTCAGCGCAGTGAAGTTTTGTACTCGACCAGGATTGAATCTGTTTTGACCCATCCAGAATGCAAAATGATCTTGCTAGTAATTGGTACATAGCAAAATCACTTGCTGCAGATTGTGATTGAATGTTGAATTGCATAACGTCTTAAAGAGAGCAGAAGAAACCACTGCTGGATCTTGGTAAGTTGGCTTATCTGGACCCCAAACCAATGTTCTGTATAAATTGTGCCCTCATATTTTAGTTGCAGAAAAGCAGAGTAGATGGCATAAAATACATAAAAAATCTTTGCTTAGGTTCTATATCAATTCTGTTTCAAAGAACAATTACTGTTGATTATTTTATGAAGATCTTTCCAGCCTTTCTGTTAGCATCAGACCACCATTAAAATCAGTTTCTAAATTGATTGCTATCTGTAGCATAATTTGTCCACTTTGTCAAATATTACTTAACCTGTCTGATCTTTGCTGCTACTTGTGTGTTTTATTTGTTTTAGCTGGTATTGGTTAACATTAATTGCATTATCTGCTATAGGCTGATCTAGGTACAGCTGATCCTGTACAATATTGCATCCGTATAATTAATATTTAGGTTAAACACATCTAGGCCTGCTGCAAAAGCCAGAAGTGACGTGTGACTTCATCAGAATCGACTGGCTATTACTACTTCTGAAAACGTGGAGTATTGAACTTGTACTTTGAGAAAAAAAATTGAAAATCCCTCATTACAGGACAGTCCTTCCCGTAATATAGGACATACCAAGAAACCGTGCAACATGTCAAAGGATGAGAGAGCCAAGGAGATTCTTAAAGGATTCAAACTGTATCCATCTTTACAGGTCTCAAATGGTTTGACTGTTAATTGGTACACTGAGTGGTATCCTAGTTATGCAAAGCCTTATGATGTTGAAACTTAGAAAAGAAAACCTTTCAGTAAGTTATTATCAGAGAGATGTTTTAGAATGCTTTGGTAATTATATTAACCCCCTCCCAAAGAATCACCACTAAATTAATGAGCCCTTTAAGGAAAAGTATAGTGCCAATATAACTGCCCATACACATATAAAACTCCTTTATACTAAGCCAATCGCTAACACATAGTTAAAAAAAAAAAAAAACATTTAGGGAAGAAATAATATTTGCCGTTTTTTTCTCTGATTAGTTCTAATGAGAGCTGACATTTTGTCCCCCCTTTCCCTCTTGCAAGTTAGGCAACACAGGAAGAAAAACCTACCTAACTGCTATTGGTTAAGCAATTTGCTGACCTTTAGGAGACATCAATCATGCTTGTTTATATGTCTGCACAGCATGGAATGCACGAGATTACAGAGGCTAGAAATCAAGAAAGCTAACTTGTGCTCAGGTGTTAAGTAGTAAGTAGGGCAAAAATGTCCAGGGGAGGGACATCATGCTTCACATGAAACAACTACTGGAGAGAAACGCTTCTCACTAATGTATAGTACTGCATATGTAAAGATGTAACCTGTCTATACTTCTCCTTTTAGTTATTCTTTAAGACATTTCTGTGTATTTATAAACTGCTCCTTAGCTACTGTATATCTGTGGAATATTGTTTACTGCAGTTTGATCCTTGGAGTCTATGTCTCTTGCTGGTTCATTCATTGTTTTCACCTTGTTGCTTATCTTGCAAGAATGATGCAATTGGGCTTTAGTTATGGAATTAATTGGTGTTTTATGTGTAGGGTTTTTCCAAGCTTCTTACTTAAGCCCTCGAAAAAATGTTATGTATCATCTCTCTGGTACACAGGAAAAAACATAAGTATTCTTAGTTATTTTCCTATGTCTGTATCATAACTGTATTGTTGATTGTACAGCACTGTGTAACCTAGTGATGCTATATTATTAAAAATATACATTTCAAAGAGTATTTTGGTTGGAAAACTGTGGAAACTAAAATCTACAGAATATAAAAGCTTATTACAGTATGCGTAAATTAGATTTTATATATTATCTATTTATTTAAAGTGCAAAACAAAATGTCCTTGTGTCATCTGCTTTCTGGAGAACATTTTACTGAGTGTTCTTCTTGGCACTTAGCAGGTATCTAGCAGTAAAAGTGTGGAAAGGAGAGATGATTAGAATACCACCAGAGTGAGGGAGTGATTGAAAGTGCATCATATCACTCCAGTCTCTCCAATCTCCCTCAACTCCTAACTTTTTCTTTTGCAGTGTCTATGCTGCAGACAAACAGAAAATCTACTGCCCAGTAGATACAGTAATATGCATTACTGTAACAATTAAATTATCATTCTTGCATTGCTAAGTATTGTACCCATTATCAAGATAGATAAGAGGGAGATGTATTAATGTGATGTGAGTGCTTATTATGTACTTATAAACTGATATCTGCACTAATCTGAAAATGAGGACATTGAGAGATATAATGATGTTGGTTGTGTATAAATATGGAGGGAATAAAGATGGGAGTGTAAGCTTAGATGTTGAATTAGTGCTTCTTGTTCTTATAGCTTTCATGTAGCAAACATTAAAAGATGTACAGTATGTAAGTAGTGTTATTAAAGAAGAACCAAAGTCTTAGAATAAATCACATTTGTCTTTCCCTTTCAAGGAACCTACTTGATTATTTTTACTTTATTTACTTGCATAATTTCCCAAGTACATGGCATACTTTGTAGTGTTTCCGCTCCACCCCATGCTGAGAAAAATGATGTCCTGGGAACTGACTTCCAGCACTGACTATGTGCCTCATTGATATTCCCAGAGAACTAAATGCTGTGTTTACTAGGGGTGATTCTGAAAGGTGTAGTGAAACATTTACTGATGTGTTTGTTCGCTTTAGTGCTCTGTGTGTGTATATAATATTTTATTTATTTTTCTTGTTAATTCTTCATGCTTTCTTTTTTTGGTCTGTGAAAACACCTGCACACACATCTGTAGGCAGCTAAAAGTTCATTCTCATTATTAATCTGTCCCATTTGAGCTTCTTGGCGCAGGACAACAGATGGTTTATATATTTTTTTTGTAGTCCAAACATAAATATTTTCTTGTTTGAGAATAGGATGTGTTTAGGGAATATTACAAGTTTGGCTTCTATACAAGTTTAATTGGTTTATCTGACACTAGAATTATTAAACTATGCTTCCATCTTTGGGCAGACCACCTTTACGTTTTAATTAGAGGTTTTTGCGATTAGCTATTTTGCACAATACACAGTCCTGCTTTACTTTCATATCCATCTGCTGACTCACTTAATGATAATCATTATTGGCAAACCTTTTAACTTGGACATATCAGTGCTGTGGGGAGGGGGGTTGTGTTTGTTAGATTTATGTATTTTTTTTTACTCTTCTGTTTCTTTGGTGAAAATTCAAAAACCTTAAAAAAATAAAATAAAGTATGTAATGTATTTTACTACCACACCTTTAATTTGAAGCTTTTTCAAAGCAATACATTTTCTTTGATGGCATTCATTTGAATGCTTTTCTATCTACTTGTTTTATTCCATCTTTCACATTCTTTATACTTTTGGTGTTATTAGTTATAATAATTTATTATGGCTTCCTCCTTTTTTTTTTTTTTTTTTTTTTTTTTTTTTTTTTTTTTTTTTTTTTTTTTTTTTTTTTTTTTTTTTTTTGTGTAATTTGTGATCATGTGTTGTATAATATTTTTTTCCAGTTAATGCAGAAAGTCCATGACATCCTGAATGGGCACTGGTATTTTTTATCTATGATAATAATTGTAACCAAAATAGACTTAGCCTTAGGAGAATTACACATTTTATACAGTAGTTTTAAGTTGGAAAATCAAGGGGCATAACATGGTTGGTTTCACGACAGCATTACTCTGGAATTAATCTAGGAAAACTCCTTAGCTGCCATATGTCTATGATATTTGCGTTAAAGTGCCTTTAACACGGGTGTATTATTGTATTCATTTATAGCAGCTTTGTGTTACTAAAGATAGTATTTGTAAAGCTTGTCTGTGCCACAGGCTTTTAATACTAATGCGTAGAATCATTGTAGGATAGACTCAGGAAGACCACACTGGAACAAAAAACAAGCCAAACATTAAACCCAGGTTCTACTTACAGCTGAAACCAGAAGTTTACATAGACTATATAAACAGACACATATACCTGTTTTTCTCACTATCTGACATGAAATCAGAATGAACCTTGTATGGTTTCAGTCAATTAGGATGAACAAATGCCAGAATAATGAGAGAGAGAATTTTGTAAGGCATTTTAATACTTTCTGAAAAGTCAAAAGTTTACTTATATTTCATTAGTATTTGGTATCATTGCCTTTAAACTGTATGATTTTGGTCAAATGTTTTGGATATCCTTCCAGAAGCTTCTCACTATAGTTGGTAGGAATTTTGACCCGTTCCTCCTGACAGAACTGGTGTAACTGAGACATGTTTTTAGGTATCCTTGCTCGCACCTGCCTTTTCAGCTTTCCCTATAAACTTTAAATAGGATTGAGATCAGGGCTTTGTGATGGCCACTCCAAAACCTTGACTTGTTTATACTTAAGCTACTTTGTAACCAGTTTGGCAGTATGGTTCGGGTTATTGTCCATTTGGAAGACCCATTTCCACCCAAGCTTTAACGTCCTGGCTGATGTCTTGAGATTTTGCTTCGGTATTGCCACATAATCTTCTTTTCTCATGATGCCATCTATTCTGTGAAGTGCACCAGTTCATCCTGCAACAAAACAACCCCACAACATGATGCTGCCCACCCCCGTGGTTCACAGTTGGGATGGTGTTCTTAAGATGCTAAGCTTCTCCCTTTTTCTTCCAAATGTAACAGTTCAATTTTAGTTTCTTCAAACCACAGGACATTTTTCCAAAAATGTAGGTCTTTCTTCCTGTGTGCATTTGCAAACATTAATTTGACTTTTATATATTTCTTTTGGAGTAATGGCTTCTTCCGGGCAGAGTGACCTTTCAGCCCATGTTGATACACTACTCCTTTCACTGTGGATAATGACGCAATCTTACCAGCTTTCGCAAGCACCTTAACAAGGTCTTTTGCTTTTGTTCTTGTATTGCTATACACATGTTGGACCAAGGCACGTTCATTTATGAGACACAGAATCTGTCTCTTTTCTGTGCGGTATGATAGACGGACATTCTTGTTTTGTTTGTACTTACATATAATTGTTTGTACAAATGAATGAGGCACCTACAGGTATCTGTAAATTGCACCCAAGGGTGATCCAGACTTGTACAAGTCTACAGTTCTCTTCCTGATATCAGGGCTGATTTCTTTAGACTTTCCCATGATGTTACACACAGAAGCAGTGTGTTTCTAGTGTGCATTAAAATTTAAGGTGTCTCTCTGATTAAAGGGGAACTATAGTCAGATTACATCTTTATATATGCAGTACTATTCCTTAGTGATAAACGTTTCATGTGACGCAGAATGATTAATTAGGCAGCACTGATAAACTCCTGCACCAGAAAATGTGTGTGTGTGTGTGTGTGTGTTTGTGATGTGTACTGGCCAATTTCCCATGAAAATGTACCCTTTCCTGGACATTTTTGCCCTACTTACTACTTAAAGGAACAGTCCAGCCTGATTAATAAAAAGTAATGCATGTTGTAAATGCATAATACATTTTTTTTCTAATATACTTAGTCAGTCTTTTATGTGAGGACAGGTATTAATTATTCCATCTGTGTAGCAGTAAACAGATCCTTATGTGTTTACTTCCTGGTTGGATTCTTATGTCACTAACACAACGGCGTCTCAGGAAGGTCAAAATTCATAGTTAATTAATTACGATAGGTAGTTAC